>JAFIRS010002570.1:0-202071 GCA_018342105.1 Gonioctena quinquepunctata | reverse complement strand
TTTTGTTCTTTTATGATATTAATCACGATTTATACACTGCGGCTTTTTATAGCCAACCCCCCCCCCCTTGTTAACTTTTGAACGATTCGACGTAGAACAATGGTACAAAAACTGATTTTGAATTACATCACCGATAATAATTTTTGAAATTGAAGACATGATTGATCGATAGATGGCGCGGGAGGGCTCATCAACTTAAAAGTTTCAAGTAGCATGGAAGGTCAAGTGGCTCATCGTTGAACAGATAATTCAATTCCGTTTTCAACCATCCTAATTTTTCCGAATTTCGTTTAAACGTTTTGTCTCAATTTCCATTCCAGTCCCAATTGAGAACTCATATAGATGAATGAGGCAAAGAAGAATGTTTTCCAAAAGATAGTACTCACCAGAAATCATTTGTAACAATGACGCAAGAGAGGCATCGCATTCAATAGGTCTTCAATACATTTTGTCGACGAAAATCTATTTCACGCTTTCACGATCATCAGGAAGCTCGTGAAATAGATTTTCGTCGACAAAAATGTATTGAAGACCTAGTGAATGCGATGCCTCTCTTGCGTTATTGTTACAAATGATTTCTGGTGAGTACTCTCTTTTGGAAAACATTGTTCTTTGCCTCATTCATCTATATTAGTTCTCAATCAAGACTGGAAAATCAAATAACTATTTGAATAAAAGTGCAAATTTTAAATTTCAGATTTTTTTTTTGGGTTAGGGTCCTTTCAGAATATCTATCAGATGTAGTTCAATGTCCAGCGTGGCTTTAGCCGGGGAAGTAGTTGTTTTCTGTTAGACATTCACAAGAAATAACTTCACTTTTATCGTGGATTTTTCAATTAACAGAAAAATATTTCTATTCATTGGAAATATTCGACATTCAATATGACGACGAGAAATATCACAGAAATGATCACATTCTTGAAAAGTGAGGAGTTTGCACATATAATCAAAACATGTGTGAACGAAGAAACCAAAAAACTCCAAGAAGAAATAATCTCCCTGAAACAAGAAGTAAATAACATCAGAGATAGCAACATCAACCTGGTAAAATTATTGGATCATTCTAAGGACCATACGAGGATGGAACAATGTACAAATGACTGGAAAAATACTAGCAATCACAATTATAATTTACGAAATCGAGGAATGTATTCGCAAAGCAACACGAAACCAATTATAACAGAAGACAAAGGTGTTCAACAAAAAGTAGGATCATCAAAAAACTCTTCTGAAAACCATCAAATAAAAAGTAGTTCTCCAGCAAATTATAAACAAGGTGAAACAGCAAAGGGAATGAACCAAATTATAGCCAAACAAGTGAATTTATGACTGTGAACAATGAAAACCAATGGAAATTTCAACGTAAACAAAAAAGAAGAAATATTATCTATGGCAATTCGAGTGAGGCAAATACTTTTCAAGGAATTGAAAGACGGCAGGACTATCATGTATTCAGGTGTCCCCTAGATTTAACATGTGATGAACTACGAAAGTTGCTATACTGAATACAGAGTGTGAAAATATGACATCGAAATACCCGGACTTATATAAATCATTCAAGGTGTCAATATTATCTGAGTACGAGAATATTTTCACTAATCCAGAAATATGGCCGAAATATGTTGGAATCAATCAATTTCAAAAACGTTTTTTACGGAAAGAAGCTGTAACAGTAAACAAAAGCTAGATAATCAAATGAAACATATCATCAGTAATATCGTTTAAATTAATGCGGAAAGTCTCTCAGCACGGTTTGATGAGGTTTGTAATCTTATACATAACACAAAGCCTGCTATTTTATGTTTGAGTGAAACTAGAGTAAATGATGATATTTTGGATAAGGAAATTATTATTGATGGATATAACTGTATCAGATGCAATTCTTTCGACAGATATACGGATGGAGTTATTATATACGTCTTCAATCAATTCAATTTCCATATACTTGATAATATATCAGTGGAAGGAAATTACTGGTTTTTAATGATTAAAATCAAAATAAATGCCATAATATGGAATTTTAGTTGTTTCTACCGCTCGCCAAATAGTAAGTCAAGCTGTACAGAATTTTGTTCATTTTTAGAAAACTACTTAGACAATATTGATTTATCTCAGTGTTATGTATTTGTAGGTGATTTCAACATAAGATGGGATCTACCAAATGATATCTACACGAAAAGACTGTCAAATATTTGTAATAATTATGGCTTCAAGCAGTTCGTCGATTTTCCCACTAGAATTCAAATTGGTTGTAAAAGTAAAATAGATCTTGTTCTCAGTAATGATTTTACAATACAGGTAAGACCAGAAACATATAAAATTTCAGATGGAACCATTGGTATTTTTCTCAATGATATCAGTAATATCTCTGTTAAAAATAAAATTATTTATTATCGCAATTTAAATTATGAAAAAATTAAAAAAGCATGTATCGATTGTGTGTGGCTTTATAGTTGTGTAGATCCTAACAACTTATTTGAAAATTTTATAAACAACTTAACTGATATATTGAATAAGGAGTGTTCTCTACAATCGAAAGTTATATGCCCTTCAAAGGAATGGTTCAATACAGATGTTAAAAGTGCTATTTTTGAGCGAAATTCTGCTTTCAATCGAGTCAAAATAACTCAGTCTGATGAAGATTGGCTCAAATATAAAACCAAAAGAAATGCAGTCGTTATCCTCTTGAAACATACCAAGTTAAATTACTTTGAACAAAAAAGTTAGACACGATTCTCGACTTATGTGGAAGACGTCACCATTAAATCAGTAAAAATAAACGGTGTTTTGGTTAATGAAAATTTGCCGAAAATTTTCAACGAATATTTTGTGAATAGTATCGAAGATCTCACAAAAATGTTTGATACTAGTACCTTTGTATTGAATACAGAAGCCCTTTATTTGAGTTCCTTGAATCTAAATGGAAAAGAACTATTCAAATTGAGAAATATAGAATTGTCAAACTTGAGGGAAATAATATTTACTCAAAAAAATTAATATTCTGAGGATGAAATCAATTTCAAAGTGGTGAAGAATATTTTTAGTAATATTGGTTATCCCCTATTGAATATTATCAACACATCATTGACCAAATCTCAATTTCCAGATGTTTTGAAAACATATTTGATAATACCTATACCAAAAGTCGGAAGGACGAAGTTACTTGAGGAGCATAGGCCCATTAATACATTACCTTGTCTCGAAAAAATATTGGAGTTAGTGATTCATCAACAATTAACCCAATTTATTATTGAAAATGAACTATTATCAATAAATCAGTCTGGTTTCAGAGAAGGGCACTCATGAGAAACAGCTCTTCAAAAAATTATGAGTGAATTGAAATATTCAATGGATAAAGATCTTGTCACCGTACTGGTGTTTCTGGACTTAAAAAGAGCCTTTGAAGTTGTAGATAGAAACATTTTGCTCTTGAAGTTGGAACATTATTTTGGTTTTGACGAATCAACTCACGCGTGGTTTGAATCATATTTGAAAAATAGATATCATATGACAAAAATTGGTGAAGAGTATTCAACAAAAATAGAGGTGAACAGTGGAGTGAGTACCTCAAGGTAGTGTATTGAGACCTCTGCTCTTTATAATGTTCGTAAATGATATTTTTTTAATTGAGCTGGGTGACTGCAAAATGCACCTTTTTGCTGACGACACAATTCTATATGTTTCCGGAACATGTGTGGATGCTGCCATTGAAAAATTAAACAGAGTTTTATTAAAAATTGAAAGTTGGATGAAAATTAACAAACTGCTTGTGAATCCTAATGAATCAACTTATATGATAATAGGAAAAAACAGATATCTGGCAGAGCAACATAATTCTACAGTGAAATTTGAAGGTGTAATATTAAAAGAACTGGAATATACTAAATACTTGGGAATCATTCTTGATCAAAAATTGTCATTTTCACCACACATTGACTATGTTTGTAAAAATATTTCAAAAAAGATTGGTTTTGCGTATCGTGTGAGTAGGGATTTAACCTTATATGCTAGGCAAGTTATATATAACTCAATTATAAAACCGAATTTTGATTATTGTGCCACAATTTTGTACATGTGTAATAGTACAGACGTAAAAAAACTTCAAATATTACAAAATCGTTGTATGAGATTTATTCTGAGAAGTTCTAAATTCCCTAACATTTCATTGATGCAAAGGACATTAAATTGGCTTCCAGTCAAGGAATACATTCAATTTCGCACATTAGTTTTCATATATAAGATTTTAAATAATTTACTTCCGACTTATTTGAGCGAGAATATTCGGTTCAGGAAAGATATTCACAATTATAATACCATACAAAAAAAACACGTACAAATATTTCCTACCTCATTAATGAAAACCAAACGAAATATATATGATGAAGGAATGACTGAATATAATAACCTACCTGAATTAATTACAGCATCAGGAAACGTTCGAGTATTTATTAACAGATTGAAAGAGCATCTTTTAAATAGCTAACATTACGAATTGTTACTGTAAACGAAACTTCTCTACTTCACTTCTCTTATGAGAAATATATGTATTTATCATATTTCGTGGTGATCGTTTTTTTTAATTTGTGAAAGTTAAACATTTATGTTGTTTTTTTTCAAACTTTTAAAATTAGCTTTAGGATATTTTTTTATTGTTGTACCATTTCTTATTTGTATGTTAGCTCTTAGCTAAATAAATGATTTCTCTCTCTTCTCTCTCTTCTCTCTCTCTCTCTCTCATTATTCAATTGAGAATGTTTAACTTTTCAACGTGAATACCACACAAGAGGTTATCTTGAACGATGGAAGATAGTGACTAAAGTTTATCTTTCAGTCGCAGATGATTCCACATCTGATTTTATGAACATCCTGTTCATATTTTCAAACAAATCAATCTAAATGTGTCCATACGAAAGTTTTTTTCTCTTCTTGTTCCTGTGTTTTTGTAGTATATATAATTGGTTGTAGTGTTTTTTATCATGGGAAATAAAGATCTAACAAATATATAGGATAAAAACATATGTTTTGTTGAGAATATATCAACTACTGTTGAGACAAACGGCGCCTCATAAACATCTTACAAAGTTTTACTTTCAGTGCATTGAAACGAAATCTATTTTATTATATTTATTCAATAATGAATTTGATCTTTCCTTGTTCAATTGAATTCGAAACTGGAAGATTAACTCCTATTCAAATCTCAGGACTTTTCATTTCATAATCGCAAATCAAATATAAACCGATATTTTCACTCCCGCGATGACACAGTCAACCAATGGCTAATTCCGGCATCGCCTCTATTATTTCCGATGATAGAGCAACACGTGCTCATTCAGTATTCGAGTGCATCGACGAAATGCACTGGCCCATTCCACGAGGATGGTTTTATAAGTACATTTGACGGCACGTGTATCTAACACGTTTCCGTAATTAGAGCTCGATAAATGACAATAAGCTGTGGGTTTATACAGTACATTGGATTTGTATGTGTATCTTTTCGCTTTGTAGTTTTTTGCATTCGGTAGGCGACGGTGCGATGGGAAATATTCAAAATAGAATTATTTCAATTGATTTGATGAGATTTTTCTGAATTAGTTGTAGGTGAATCACCGAATGTCTGTGAGAAGTTTTTCCAACAATATTTGATGCAAAAAGCACTATTGAGTGTATGTTGCTATAAATATCCTGAATGGAAAATTAATTAACCCATTGGAGCTTAGAGGTATCGGGATGATACCTCTTTTTACACGCTTTATATTAGCTTCACTTGTATGTTTGTTTGTAACCGACTCCTTTGGGCGCGATTTTGACCCACTTCCAGACGTTCGAATGATTTGAAATTTGGCAGGTGTACATAATTCCGGTGACAATGCAATAAGAAATTTTTGTGTGAAAAAAAAACAGAATGGCGGCTCCAATATGCGTACGAGTTTTGATTAGGTCCGATTCGCTTCAAAATTGGTATCTGAGGGTTTTCGTGGTCGGAAATTATGATTCTTTTGTCAAAATCGAAAAATTCAAGATGGCAGCTCCAAAATGGTGGACGAGTTTTGTGATTATGGTCTGATTCTATTCAAAATTGGTATGTGGGGGTTTTTGGGGTCGAATATTATAAATCTTTTGTAAACATCGGAAAATTCGAGATGACGGCTTCAAAATGGCGGCCGAGTTTTGTGATTATGGTCTGATTCTATTCAAAATTGGTATGTGGGGGTTTTTGGGGTCGGAGATTATGATTACCTAATTTGATGAGATCATTCCATTTTTTAATTTGCAAAAAAATAATAAAAATAATAGTTTGGAAAAAACTAAAGTAGGGGAGACCGGGGTTCGACGTTCCGATTTTGGAGTCGGAGGCAATATAAATGTAATAGAAATGTTTAAAATCAACGATTCCTATATAAAATGGTGCATAATTTATCCTTGTTTCAAATTGTAAACTTAAGTTCTTTGAAATAAGCATATATTATTGCTCAGGATATTTTTTCTGTAAAAAGTCGACAAGGAACAACTCGCCCCACAAAGGGGCTGGTTGTTCCTCAGCTGAGGTAAGTTGTTCCGCTTATCAACTCCAGTCCCTAATAATGTAGTATTAGTTGGAAAGGTATTATATAAAATAGATTAGGTATATGTAATTGAATATTTATTAGAGTTTTATTTAGAAAAGTACAAAATCCTAATGTTTTTTACAAACTTTTCAACAAAATAAAAAAATGTAATGAACATAACTGCAAACATAAAATAATAACAAGCATTAACTACCAGTTAATGGTGTAGTACAACCTAATTAATAGATTTAAGAATAATAAACATTTTAATATTACTCAATCAACTTTGACAAACGTTTGCTTGTCAAAACAAAATTATTTCTTTTAATGAAAACACAAAAATAACAAATTTTAACATTTCGAGTTATAGTTTCTTAATTCAGTCTTATAGCAATGACTTTACTGAGATCAATAATCTAAACTTATAACCTACTCTGTAAAACAGATTCATTTCAGTAACTTAAAAAAATTATTCAGAGTCGTCGTCAGAATTACAATTTTGACAAACATAAGAATGAACATCTTCAGATTTCAGGCATTTTGAATGAGCCCAATTCTTACATGACGCATTCAATCCATTGTTCACCTGGTCGTGAGTTGGAATATAAATCGCAACATATTAGACAATACCATTCCATGGTCTCTTCTTCACTATCACTTCCATGATTATCTTCTTGCAGTAGTTTCCTTTTCACATTTTCTTTACCATTTGCGGATTTACTTGCCACTTTATAATTTCGCTTGTTTTTACCAGTTACTTTATTCTTTCTGACTCTTTTTTCAACTTCCTTCGTCTTTATTTTACTATTGCTCTTTACTTTTCTTGCTTTTCTTCAGCCAAAGCATTCTTTTCAGGCGTATCTGTCAGTATTGCTGATTTTCTTATTCGTCGCTTAGTTGTTACACACGATCTTGGCGGTGCTTTTGGTAAAGGTTTAATTGCTTCAGGTGAAAATATGCTAGATGTGGCTTGAATGACAACATTATTTGGCAAATTAGCAATGTTCGAGGATTCTGGTTGAGGTTCATTGGTTGCTGATTCTATTCTTGCTGGACGTGGCTCGTTATCTGGGGCGGTTTCCATATCCAGTCCACCTGAGGCTCATTAACGTCTGCTAATCCTTGAAGCTGTGGTTTCACATTTCCCAATCCCAATGAAATATTAGCGGTGTCGGGCATTGGTCGACGAACGACGGGCAAAATCTTCATCCGTAAATATATCAGGGTTGTATGGACTTATGCCTGCCTTTTTAAATGCGTTCATAATGTTATTTGGTGTAGCTGCTAAAGGCCATGCATGTTTGACAATTCCAGGTATCTCATAAATAGACATTGTCTTGCCTGGGTTATTACGTAGCCAGTTTTCTTGCGCTTTGGCACAATACGTTTTAAACGGTCCATTAACGCCAACATCTAGGGGTTTTGCAAATTATGGGTACAATGTGGCGGGAAAGACAACATTATAACCGAATTTGCCTTTGCCTTTCAACCACATCAATGTCAACATGTGATTGATGGTTATCAAGCAATAACAATACGGGTCTTCGAGAGTGGGCTTTGTGTGTTTATATAAATGGTCCATAAATATGAGGAATTCTGTAGCCGTCATCCATCCGAGCTATTTCCAGCTCCAATACTCTCCGTGGGACCATCTCGAAGAAATAAGTCCTAATATTTAAGGCGCGGAAAAATAAACATAGGTGGTACAGTATTTCCCACTGCATTTGCTGCAAGTTCAACGGTAACTAAAGTTCCTCGCTCCGCAGACACTATGGCACCCACTTGTTTAACGCCTTTGCAGCGACTATTTTCTTCGGCTTCAATACAGTGGTAACACCTGTTTCGTCCAAGTTCCAAATTCTAGACGGTAGCATGTTATATTTCAAAATGACGTCTCCAAGCTTGCTAAAGAATTCATTAACGTTGTGTCGGTTGAAAGAGGATGCGCGTCCTGCACTAGTGGCTTCCGGAGTTCTTATGGACAATGACGGATTTCTTTTCAGAAAATTAGTGAACCAATCAGCTCCAGCTTCTTTATTTCTATGCCAAGAGACTGGAATATTAGGCATGTCAAATTTGACAGCGCAACTATATGCCAACTTCCTTACTTCTTCTGGCAAAAGACCGAAGTAAATTGATGAACATTTTAATAAATAATCCGCCAATGTCTTCTCTTGGTCTTGGTTGAACACCTGTCTAGAATAGTAACCCACAGTAGGTGTTACACCAGCTTTCAACTTTTTGACAAAGCGAAACAATATGACATATCTCTAATTCCCGAGCTACCGTCTTAAGTTTACGACCGTCTTTAATAACGGCATCAGCAGCCCGCTGCAAACGCTCAATTGAAACCTTGCCCCGTTCGGTTTTCGTTTATAGTTTCTCATCCTAAAACAAAGTTTTAATTTTATTATTTACGTAGTTCGTTACGGGGCAGGTTGTTCCGCGGAACAACTAGCCCCACCAGAGGAACTTGGAACCTCAAATTCCATTTTCTAAAGTAACATCCAATTATGATAGAATACGTTTGGAAAAGCCAAAAACGATATTAAAAGTTAATCACTGTAGTTTGCTCGACAGATAATAGCAAGTAACACACAAATAGCTAGAAAATTGATTGAAATAGACCAAAAAGTATGATGACGAAAAAATTTACTTACGTGATGTTTGAGTGTCGCCAATCGACTACCACGCTAACACGCGGGCAGACCGTCACTAAAATGACTGACGCAATGGCGCGATGATATGACGTTTCGCGATGCACTTCACACTTATTGCTATCTCTTTTCTTCGCGGAGCTATTTCAATCGGAACAACCTGCCCCCGGCACTTCGAACCCCGGCCTCCCCTACACGCTTTTATATATAAACCACACTAAAAATTCGGAAATAAATAATAGTTTAAAAAAACTGAAAAACACGCTTTTATAGAAAACCAGACTGGAAAAATAGAAAATAAGAGAAAAATTTATTTTATTTAAAAAAAACGTGGGGTGTGTGGTATCAATAACAATGTAGTACATTACACACCTAGGGCAGTGAATTAAGAAATGTCTCAGATCACAGGTAATTGTTGGCCGAGGCGATACCATGCACCCCACGCTTTTTTTTAAATAAAATAAATTTTTTTCTTATTTTCTATTTTTTTTGTTTGGTTTTCTATAGAAGCGTGTTTTTTAGTTTTTTAAAACTATTATTTATTCATAAATTCACCGTAATGGAGCGTTGTGGTATCAACATGATGTAGTGGTGTCTTCTCGCGGAAAAAAAATTGCTAGCTCTATAGGGACCTCTAGTTCGGCTACTCGCATTGAAAAACGTGTATAGTTTGACCATTTTCAATTGCAGAAGCTGTTTCTATAGGAAGCAAATCAAAATCGAAAAATAATGTGTACTATTCTTAAAAATTCGCCGATAGTCAACGTGGGTTTGAGTGACAGCTGTCTAGTTCTTCAGCAGCCAATTGGAACGGACCGCAAGCCAATGATAACGCTTGTAGGTGTGTCTATATATTGAGACTAATAAATCACCAGTTATATACGTGTTTCAGGAAGTCTTAAAACATAAAAGCCAGTGGCGTTTCTGGTCTGGGATCGAAATAGGTTTTAAAATATCCTATAGTTGTGATGTGTTTTGTTGAAAAATATGGCTTGTTTTCGACCAGGGGAAAATGAAATTATGATGATCCGATTTCCTATTAATACGTACTTCCTCGTTTATGGCATATTTTTTGTTTTAACGTATTTTTTAAATATTTCAATATCTAAATAAAATTAGTTATCTGCCAAAAGGATTCCGCCTCAAGACGGGAAAACTTGTTTTTTATGCATCTGCAATTGATAATGGATGAACTTTTTTAATAACTTCGTTGTTTTTGTTACAATTTTAGTGTGGTCAATTTGTTTTGAATGTTATTCTGTGGATTTTCGAGTAAATGGCCGGTAAGTGATATTTATTAGTAATTCATTGTTTCTATTCATCGTATTATGTACAATATATGTAATTTTTGTTTTGTAAATGTAACTTTTTTGTATAATCTGGTGGTTTCAAACGATACCACCAAGCTGCAACCACTTTGAAGAAGTAATGTAGGTTATGTTGTTTCAGAAAAAAAATTGAACTACAGGGACTTGGAAGCTATGCATTACGGCTACTACGAAAAATTAGTTTTTGAAGATATTTCATCCGGAATAAAATTGGTGGGCTGATAGGGGCACTATTGACCAAATTTAATTGAGAAAAATATTTCGTTGGAAAAAAGGTGGAACAAGGCGGTACACATGCCTGTGCATAGAACCTCCAGACGATGTGCCCTATGTAGTTCCAAAGCAGACCAACATAGAACCAGGTGGTCTTGTTCCACCTGTGGAGTAGGACTGTGCCTATCGGATAACAAAAAATGTTTCTGAAAATATCATGACAAAAATTTTAAAAAATTGTTAGTCTGAAAAATCATCAAATGTAAGTCTTCATTATAATTATAATATTATAAGTGTCTGAAATATATATATATATATATATATATATATATATATATGTTCATTTTTTTGACTCAGTAATGTACTGCTTGGTGGTATTGTGAAGAGACCACCTTATATTTTTTGCTAAATAAAAAAACAAAAACATTTTTTTGGGTTTTCTAACTTATATTGAGTTTATTTCATGAGCATAAACATGCAAACATACAATATAAAAAATCTGCCCTCTGAGGGTTAAAATAAAATAATTAATAAAAAACCTTTTGAAAGACAAGCTTTTATTCAAATGCACTGAAAAATTGAAAATAATTGCTTTGGATGTGTGACGTACGTTAATCCGTGAGTTATTGATTCGAAAACTTGTAGCGCAAAGTTTTCAGTTCGAATATAATAGTGACAAGCTTTTCTGTAAGTTCTGAGCTATCTAGTTCTTCAATGAGGAGACCATCTAAAGATTAACTCGTCCGCCATCCTGAAGCTGCCATCTTCAATTTATGAATATTGACAAAAAATAAATTATCTTCGACTAAATTCATAATCTCCGACCCCAAAAAACCTCGAAATACCAATTTTGAATGAAAACGGTTCATAATCACAAAACTCTTTCAACCATATTGGAGCCGCCATCCTGAATTGATGAATTTTTACAAGGAATTTATAATCTCCAACGCTAAAAACCCCCACATGCCAATTTTGAATAGAATCGGACAATAATTACAGAATTCGTCCACCATCTTGTATTTATGAATTTTGACATAACCTCTGACCCCAAAAACCTCCACATACCAATTTTGAACTGAATCGGACCATAATCAAAGAGATCGTCCACCATCTTAAAGCCGCCATCCTGAATTTATGAATGTTGATAAAAAATTCATAATCTCCGACCCCGAAAACACCCACATACCAATTTTGAATAGAATCAGACCATAATCACAGAGATCGTCGGCCATCTTGGAGCCGTAATTTTGATTTTATGAATTTTTAAAAACCCCGAAAACCCCTACATACCAATTGTGAATCGAATCGGATCATAATCACAAATCATCTTGAAGACGCCATTTTGTTTTTTTCTCTAACAAAAATTCCATAATGCATTGTTACCGGAATTATGCACACCTGCCAAATTTCAACATAATCGGACGACGGAAAGTGGGTCAAATTCAACTTGTAAGATTTGATTACACACATCGCATCGGGACAGGTGAAAGTAAATGAAAGCTTGTAAAAAGTTAATATTCAAAACACAGTTGAACCTGGTACAGGTACAGAGATCAGTTAAGTATTGAATGGTTTTTATAAGGGAATCAACAAAACGACCGCTAATTTTGCCTAAAAATCATTCATTTACAATACTTTTCCTCAAACATCTTTACGAGAAATTAGGACATCAGGGAGTTGAAACAGTTGTAAATGAATCCAGACAAGAATATTGGATAATAGATGGGAGATCGGCGGTAAAACCATATTTTTCTTCTGTAAATATATACTTGAGGATGCAGAAACTCGAGAATATTTGGAACTACTTCTCTTACTGTTCCCAGATACTTGGGATGTTTCGTCCGTATTCTTCGTCTCTTAAGTAGGTTCCGTGATTTCCATATTTTCTCTCATTGAATCTATGCAGGGTTTGGAGGACATCTCAAAACCTGGTGGCCTTTAGAAATCAAGATTCAAATTTCTGTTGATACCTTTTCGAGTTAGATTCTACCTGACTGACCGATGTTAACGTATTTTGACTATTTCTGTCGACTAATCGGTCTTTGTAATGAAATTGAAGTCTGACTGATAATAAGACTTTTACTCCCAAAAAACTATCAACATTGACACATATAAACATAATTTGAACACCAGTAATAAAACAAAAGCAGCATGACGATTTAACACTCAGAATTGACCAATTTTCAAAGAAACTCGAACGTTAAAAAACAAAATTAGTGTTCTGAAATTTGTTTATTGATGATAATGATGAACAACATCCAGCAGTTTCATGTACTCGAAACTACAATTCGAACAAAAACATTTGGGTTCATTGCCCAGTACCTAAAGATTCACTTCATAAATAATTGGATATACTTATACATTATCACCCGGAAATAAATACCAACCCAGAAATTTCAGCCCCCAAACATACAACTAGTAAAATCCAAAAGTATGTGAGGAATTAATACAGAAGACTATTTCTTTGAAATGGGAAACAATACACCAGGAAGGAAGCTATTTACCCTTTCTTCTTTCTTCTTTCTCTGATCTGCTGGGATGTCTTGGGGTTTCTTCAATGTATCGAGTAATTTATTTTATGAGCAAATGATAAAAACTATTATTATTATGTAGCAGAATGAATGCGGGATTGACAAAATATACTTTACACTTGCCGTTGGAAATAAGGTAAACTAAACAACCAATTTGAAAACTGAATTGAACATTCCCTCCACGGTAGATTATCGAAGATTACAACTTCCACACAATGAAAAGCCCTGCTCACCCTTATTGCTCCATTCTTTCAGTTTTGATCTGATAATAGCGGATCAAATCGCTTCAATAAAACCGCATGCTTGGCCGAAATGAGTGACACGGCGTCTAATTCCAGATAATTAAACGCAAAGAGGTATAAACTCTCATCGACAGAGTTATAGCCAAGTAGCAGACAGACCTGGCCTGGGGCCCATATCGGTAACAAAGTTTGTATTATTTATTGCCTGGACTTCTCAAAGGCCGACTCTGATTTGACTACTCGTTAAATCAATGCGTTTTAATTGTTGCCATATAAAGAAAGGTTTGGTTTTAATAGGCTGCAAGTTATTGTCAGACGTCTCTTGGAGAATTGGTGTTAGATTCGATAATTTTAGGGTTCATTATAAGATCTCTCACATGTCTGTCTATCTGTCTTCCCAGATACTTTTTACCTAGAAAGTAGAAATTCGGCATGGTAAGGAAGCTTACTGAGAAAAACCCAATGTTAGAATTGAAGAAATATTAATGAAGGTATTATTGATATCTACAAAAAGTACTCCTACATTTTGTCCCACTAATGCTTGTTTCAAAATGAATTAATAGTAGTTTGTTTTGATTTTTATTATAATCACAAAGCGCTTTCGGCCTATGAGGTCATGGTCAGTGCTTTCCAGCAAAACGAGTGAATACGTGACAAATTATTGTTGTTCAAACCTTACTTGGAAGAATATAAAAAAATAGATTTTTCATTCCACTCCACAGACGTTTGAAGTGAATTCAGAAACATCACCATTCAGGAACATACCATCAATCTTCGAAAAAACTCACATTTCTCTACTCCATTTCACGAAATCTTTTGTGATTCCAAAATGGAATAAATAATTCTAGATTAGAAAATGAGTTACTTCTTCTTTTTCTTCTTGCCTTCTAGTGTTCTACAAATCACCTGGGGGCCATTGTCTAGTTAGTTGTTAGTTGTTGTTAGTTGTTAGTTGTCTTTAGTTGTTAGTTGTTGGCCATTGTCTAGTTAGTTAGTTGTTTTGGCCATTGTCTAGTTAGTTGCTTTTGGCCATTGTCTCTTAGTCACTTAGTGTTTTTGGCCATTGTCTCTTGTCACTTACTCCATGTACCATCGGCTGTTTGCTTCTACGTAGCACTGCTGGATATGGAAATAGCAAGATCATAGGTGGTTTTACTATTTCCTAACTGAACTACGAAGCTACCAGGAACTACAGCGTGGAGGATATAACCTGTTTTTCGATATCTGGCACTTGCCTTCCTGTGGCATGAATAAAAACAGAGCGATGAAAGCTCCCCAAAAACCATAGGAGGGTGCGGGACTAAAAGTCGTTGAAGAGGTAGCAATGCTTCACAAAAAAATCTTTGTGGCACTTCTACCCAGATGAGTAAAAAGCTCAAGGTTCTTCAAATAAACCTCCATCACTCAAAAGTGTATTTAGAAGAAGGTTTATTGAAGAAAACATCAAAAGAGGGTTGCTTCAAGAGCCCTGGAATAAAATCATGTGAATTACTTCATTGCAACATTTATGAAAAACCACGAGCACCCAACAGTAAATTCACTCCTATTCCAGAGTTAATCACTGGAGATTTGGCAACCGCCATTGTTTCAAGCAGATTGTTATTGGCTCGGCCTACTTCTCAGGGGACTCATCAAAATACCCGCCACCTGAGAAAGTCCAAAGCCTCATCAGATGGTGTCAAAGAGGAAAGAGGTACTTCATTCTGTGCTGTGACGTGAATGCGCACTATCCCACATGGGGGAGCACAGTTACAAACGCCCGAGGGGAGCACCTTTTAAAATATTTGTCTGTTAACAGAGGTAACAAACCCACTTTTATAAATGCGACCAGAAAAGAGATTCCCAATCTAACCCTCGCAGATCCATTTATGATGAACCATATTCCATCCAAGATGGCGTCGAGTGAAGATGAGAGTGAAAGTGATCCTACAAATAATAGTGAAAAAACCAGTAAAAATATGTTCAAGTGTTGTCAGAACAAACAAAGCGAAGTTACAGTTTGTGTTAAATGTGGAAATGTTTTTCATCAATCCTGTTCCACAAGAAATAAACCAAAACATGTGAAAATATGTGACAGTAGAATTATATGCTGTGAAAACATCAGCCAAGGTTGAAATGAATTCAAAGATGAAGAAATCCAAAAGTTACGATGTAAAAATGAACTATTAAAAAAACTTTTGAAAGAAAAGGATGAGAAAAATTATGTTCTATTGGATATTATGAGATTATTGAAACAAAACAATCAATTACTTCAAGACAAAACCGAATTATTAGAGAACATTAGCACAAAAAACTCGAGAGATAAAGAGGAGATAAAAACACACAGTGAAGCGAGAAAATGCCACCAGTCCAATGAAGGAACAAAAAACAATCCCTCACAAAACGACCCAGCCAAACAACAACAAAAACATGAACCCAGTTCTAGTAAACAAAAGGTGAATGACCCAACAACAAAACAATTTTATGTAGAAAGTCAACACCAACAGAAAATAATGGATAATATTATAAATTTGAATGAGGACCACACAGAAAACAAAGTAAATGGAAATGATGGATTTACTAAAGTTATAAGAAGAAAAAATATTCGAAGCAATACATACGACTTTAGGAAAAAAACAATGGGTGTAAAAGAGAATCAGGATTTTGGAGTGGACAAAAAAGTCTGGTTATATCTGTACAGGCTGAAAAGACATGTAACTGAAGAAAAAATTCTGAAATACCTGAAGGAATTACCACAATTCAAAGACAGGGAAATAAATATCAATGCACTACCAACACCTAGCACACAAAATAAATGTTTCATGTTGAGTGCTGACTTCAGCTATAAAGATGAACTATATAATCCAAACAACTGGCCAAAAAGTGTAGCCGTACCACGATTCGACTTCAAAAAATACCATCAGCATCGTGCAAATCACTACAACCACAGGGAGGATTTTTTAATACAACCAACTTAAGTACCTGTTACTCAAAAGACTCTGCAACTGAGCGGGCAGGCGAAAATAATAAAATAGATCATCTTGAAGGAATTAGGGAAGCATCCCTGGATATTATGCATATCAATATCCAAGGCATGGCAACAAGAAAAATACAACAGATAGAAGTTTTCTCATCCTGTTGGAAACTTTTTTTTTTTAATATAAACACTTTAGATTTATTTATTGGTTTAACATGAGTTTGTATCTGTACGTCTGACTAGTCTGATAAAAGTTTTTATATCTCTATGTAATCACATGTGTATAATTTTTTTTAATGATGAATAAATTATATTCTATTCTATTCAACTGGCAGGTATCTGATGACTTCTCTATGTCGGATAACCAACACATAACACTTGCCCTGGAGTCATCGGAAATTCGCTTCGAGGCTCACAGACAAACTGAACGACTGGGATGCTCATGAACAACATCGATTCAGCTCAGGAACTTGATACAGCATCCAAGCAGCTTCAAAATGCTATGACAAAAGCATATGGAATCAGCTGCTCAAAAAAAAATAAAGGCAGTTCCTTGGTGGAATAAAGAGTATGCCAAACTTAGGAAAGGAGTTAAGAAACTCTTCAATGAAGCTGAAAGTCTGGGAAACTGGGAGGACTACAAAGCAGCTCTTACTGAATACAAGGAACACAGAAAATCCAAAGGCAGATGAGCGAGGGGATTACAGAGCTAGCCTCTCGTCAACGCATCCAGGAAGTCCTCTCCAAAGAATATACCAATGACATTGGTCCAATGAAAAAGCGCAACGAAGGGTATGCAGAAAACCAGAAAAAGTGTAAGTTTACTCATATATACTTTCCTGGATTCAAAGTTGCTGAAAACGAAACCCGAAATTTGCAAAAAGTCTCTGTCATAATCTCATCAGAATGTTTGAAATCGATTGCACACACTCAAGATTAGAAAGCGTTCTCAAAATGAACTAAAAAGTTTAAAATAATGTATCCTAGCCACATACAGATTTAAAACCCCATACACATCCCGACCCCCATACATATTGGTCTGAATTTTTAATGGCTATGAAAATACTTGTAAGATTCAGAAGATAATAGTAAAGAGTGTAGGGAGTAGATGTCGAAGAGAAAACTAACACAACAGTTCATATCATTTGCAGTGCAATAAAATTGTTAGTGACATAGGTCAACTAGTCACGCATCAATTATATATTGCACGGTTTTCGTTTTAAATCTTATAAGAATTTTCATAGCTATAACAAATTCAAAATCACAAATTTTCCGGACAATCTGTATGGAGTTATGAATCTGTGTGGGGCTAGGAGAAATTATTTTATACTTTTTAGTGCGTTTTAAAAACGTGGTATATTTGATTTTTTTTTAATTTAAATAATAACTTTCGAATGTACCCACCCGCATGTGGTATCGTCATATTGCGACTGCCATGTCTAATTTGTCGCTAAAATGAAAAAGTAGAATGCTGCAAATTTCAAGAAATTTATTTCACTAATAGAGATTCCTTAATGAAAGCCTGAATTGTATAAAAATTTTAATTTTCGAACTTTTATTTCCGATACCCAGAGAAACCTGCTCGTTTTCAACACACAAATCCCATAATAGATATAATTCGGAATCGGGAACGCGCTGTTTGCAGAGGAAGAGCGTCGCCATGGCGACGGATCAGCTAACGAGAGCGTCGCGGCGGCGGTGAAGGCGGCAGCTACAGGGGGTGGAGGAGGGCTTTTCGGGGACGCCGTAGCAGCGAACTTTGAGTTTACAATCAACTCCGGAAACAAGCATCTCAGACAACCAAAGTCAGCAATCAGAGTTCTGCTTACAAAGGAGAACATTTCCGCCGCCAGATTATATGATCAAGGCTATTTATCAATTATTATAATATCGCGTTCGGAATTTGTTATTCCCCTTATTTGTACTTTGTTTATTAGGCTGTTCCGTTCCTCAAATCAGAGTGAAGTCGTTTGTCGAATTATTCAGTGTATATATGAAAATAATGTTTTTTTTAATCGGATGTTTATTTCATGGTATTTCAATCAAGATAAAAAAAATTCTTAACGCTTTGCTGAATTCGTTAATTCGTTTATTCAGCTGGTTTCAAAGGGTTCTGGAGTCAACAAATACCCTAAAATAAAAAACGACATCTGAAAAGTTAATTTTATTTCTTGATGTGTTTTTTGACTAAATAATCTTATCTACAACTTAGAAATTAAAATCAATCCTCTACTACATAAAGTTTCCAGTTGGGAACACAATATTAAAAAATTCCATAAGAAAAGCCTGGTAGCATTATCAACCCGATATGGGAACATCGTAGTACCGCTACTTGTCAATAGGTTACACTTCATTGTACTAAAGCTAACAAATTTATTCAGTTCATATAAATATTTCTGACATTCAAAGGTTATGCGTGTAAGCTGATTTGTAATTGTGGTATTTGTATTGAAAAAAACAGGTATGTGTCAACAATAAATATATGTTCTTACTGGAAAATGATAGATAATCATTGTTAGTAGACAGAAGTAATAAGAAATTGTTAGATTTTCTTGATTTGATCCTACATTTTTCTGTTCTCACTTGGGAATTTTATTGCATTTGTAGTTGTATAATCCTAATGATATATTTTTTTTTTTTTAAAAAAAAAAAATTTTCTTTAAAAATTCACTTTTCCCCATGTTTATTCTAATATTGTATTGAAATTTAAAATAATTAACCTATCGAAATGTATTTGATCTCTAGATCCTGTGATTTTTATATCATCTGAAAATACAGTAACACCTGATATACCTTAAAGAATATTTTCTATTTCTCTCTGCCAAATTGCAGGAGCTGATGCAATGCCGTAAATAAGTCTATTACATTGATACAGTCCCTTAAGTGTATTGATTGTTAAGAAATGCCTATCTTCTGGTCTGACTTCAAGCTGTAAGTATGCTTGTCTCAGATCTATTTTTGAAAAGGTTTTTCCACCTGCCATCGATGCAAAAAGCTCATCAATGGTAGGTAAGGGGAGATCATCAATAAGTAATTGCGGATTTATTGTAACGCTGAAATCTCCGCAGAGGCGAACTGTATTATTTGATTTTAAAACAGGTACAACCGGTGTAGCCCATTCTGATGTATTGATTGTTTCTACAATTCTGCTTTTTCAAGATCATTTATTTCTGCTCAACTAAGCTAAAAGTTTGAAAGGTACTGTACGAGCTTTCAGGAAAACTGGTTTCGTATTTGGTTTAAAAGTCAATTTGGCTTGAATTCCATCGATTTTTGACAACCCTGGTTCAAAAATAGATTTATATTTTTCAGAAAGTTAATTCAATTTTTCCTGTCTACATAACGGCGTAATCATATTCAAATTATTTGAATCTGAACCCAATTGTATAATCCATTCTGTTCCCAAGAGTGATTGTCTATCCATATTGGTTAGATTTAGATTTAAATCCAAATATTTTCATTGTATTGAACGAATACTCTAAAAAATCCCAAAACTTCCAAATGATTATTGCAATATGTAATTAACTCAAATCAGTTTCAAAAATTGGAATGTCTGGAAATTTTGAAATGATAATTCAACTCATTTATAAAAAATCGCATATGCCACAGTGCAATTGTCAGTTTGACAGCGGAAAAAGTTAGCTGCAACTTTTACAGCGACAAATGCACTGGTTGTTTTTTCGCTTATTCATTTGTTTATCAATTGTCGCGGTGTTGGTTGCCAAAATAAATAAAGTTTGCATTGATATGTTTCTAAATTTCTAAATTGTCCTGCTGAATTACACTCGATGTTTGTATTGATTCGGGTAAATTTGTGTTGTTCAAATTCAAACTGTTTCCTTTAGCAATTTGACTCGAAAAACTGTCAACCTAAAAACGCTCCACCTTCGGTGTCGCGTTTTTAATAGTTGACAGTTTTTCTCTTGCTAGGCAACAGTTTCTCATTGAACAACCCTAATTTAAAGTGAGTTTATACAGAAAGTAAAATAAAATAAGAAATAAAATAAAGTAAAATAAGAAGTAATAATTTTCAGAGTGTTTATAGAGCTGAGTAAATTAATGTAAAAAGTAAGAAAGCTGTCAATCGAAAATTTGGGATTTTATGTTGTTACCTCAAACTTCAATGATGAATACTCGAAAATTTGGTCCCCGTTATTGTTTAATTGAGTAAAATATAAGCCATTGTTGACAACACTACCAATATTATGAAATCTAGTCATTCAAAGACAAAAATAAATTTAAAAAACTGCCAGTGAACACACCGTTTTCCGGTTATGAAAACAAAAATATGATGATGACTGCTATTTATATCATGTCATGTATCATCCTATCTCCTCAATTTGTCTAAATTATTCAATATGTACATATGCCTAACAACTTGTCAAGTAAAATAAAATAAAAGATAAAAGTTAACCATCTTTTATTTTACTTCTTATTTTATATTACTTCTTATTTTATTTTATTTCTGTATAAACCTGTTATGGATGTTGTGTAGTTTTAACTTTTTAAATTACTTTATTTTATTTCTTATTTTATTTTACTTGCTGTATAAACTCACTATTACCCATCAAAATAAAAACCTCTCGTGCAATTATAAGTGAACATTTTTTTCCTGTCAAAGTGACAGCTGCACCAGTGTCTACTTCAAATGTAATATCCATATCATTAACTTCGAGATCAATAATATATTTATCGCTGTATTGCTGATGTTCAATTTGTAAAACAAATTTTTTATCTGATTCTGAATTTGATGTACTTACTGCGGTCTCCTCAACTGAATTTGTATTGAAACAAACCTTCTGTAAATGAACCTCCACTCCACATCGTTTGCATTAGATATTGTTATCCAAATTACATTTTGTAGCAAAATGACCTCCACCACACCTGGAACATTTAACATTATTTGAGTCTTTGTTGTTTTTGAGATGGTGAATCTTCTTTGAATCTCTGGATGCCGATCCTAGAAAACCAATAGAATTATTTTGGCTACCGTGTAGTTGAATTGCATCCTTCTCTGACAGTTCCATACTTGTAGCTATTTTGACAGCCTTGTCAAAATCTAAATCAATGGATTCCAGAAGTCTTGCTTGAATTCTTCTGCTTGAGAGGCCAAACACGAATTGATTTCAAAGTGCAGTTTTCAAATAATCCGCAAAATTGCAATGAATACTCAACTTTTGTAAAGAAGCCGCATATTCTTGCAAACTCTTTCCATTTTGCTGCCTTCTCTGGTAGAATCTAATATTTTCAGCTATTTCCAAGGGTTTTGGTGAATAGAATTGCTCCATTTTCTCCGTCAATTCGATGAAAGTCTTCTTGTATGGATCCTCCGGTGACACTTTATCACATAATATCTTGATTTGGAACCAATGTAGTGTAATAGATAAGGTACCCGTAATTCTTCAGTAACTTTAAATACTGTAAATGCTCCTTCAAGTCGTTTCAACCATCTTCGAAACTCAGCTACCGAATAAAGAATAAGGAGGAACCTGTTCGGTTGCAGAATGTGGATCATTTTGAGTCGGATCTTTCTGATGAGGATCCTGAAGATAATATTCCTCTAGCAAGACTTCAGAAGAACACGAAAACAAAAAAAAACCACTGAAATGAAAAAAAACTACAACAACAAAAAATTAATACAAGATGTTGAATTTCTAGGTTTTGAATTGTTACCAGATCATTTTTTAAAGCTGAATTCTCCATATAAGTTGTATTGTCACTTCTTTCCGCATGAATTTGTAACTGAAATTGTACCTACGCCAAAAGTGTTCAGGGGCAGCCAGCTCGACCAATCACCCCATCCATTGGAGAAATTGAAAAATTTATGGAAATATTACTATGAATGTCACTCCATTCGATAACCTACTAGGTATAAGAGATATTGGTCACCACAAACAAGATTTCGCAAATAGCTGATGTAATGCCTATAAATCGTTTTGAAAAGATTTTTTTCTTTGCATTTCAGTGACAATAGTACAAACACAAAAAGTATCGACAAAATATCACCTGGTAATGACCAAATTCGCAATGCCTTTACGAAAATACCTCTAAGTGGAAGATTCTTTGTCCTGCCATGAGCAAGTTATCCCCTTCAAAGGTCGAACCGCTCTGAAAACGTACAACCCCCCAAAGCCCCCTAATTGGGTATACAAGATGTGGGTTCTTTCAGGAGTTTCTGGATTTTCCTACAATTTTGAATTGTTTGGTGGAGGTACATTGAAGTCCCGAATGAGCCCAATCTTGGAGCTGCAAGTAACGTGGTAGTAAGAATGAGTCGTGTGATTCCTAAGGATAAGCACTACAAGCTCTATTATGACAATTATTTTTGTAGTCCTTCTTTGTATTTAGCGCAAAAAAGATACATAAACGCCTTTCTGAGAAAGATATGGAACGAAGAGCAAGGGATAGTATATTCGAACAAACAGATTCACTCCAGCAAACGAAAATTCGTGCAGTCCAATGGTATGACAATGAAATTGTGTCACTGATCTCAGATTATTGTGGGACCGAACCAGTAGCCCAAGTGAAACGGTTCTTTCGCTCTGAAAAAGAGAAAAAATAAATACTTTGCCTTATATCGCCAAAGAATATAACAAACTATGGGCGGATTTGACCTGCAAGATTAACTTTTAGGTCTTTACCCCATAAAGATAAAAAGCAGGAAGTGGTACCATAGAATTTTTTGTCATATGTTGGTCAATGTTTAGTTACTTGATAGGAGAATGAATGAGAAACTTCGAAAAATATTTTTTTGCAAGCAAATTATAACATACTTTGTCTCCTTCAAAGTGAGTTTTCGCAAATGATATTGTCCTGAGATTTAAATACACCACTTCACTAGAGTCTTGAAATGAATAACAACACTACACAAAAAAACTAGAAACTATGTAATACCAAAGGGAAATATTTCAAGAGAAACTCCAAAAACAAGTGTATAACCTCTGAGAAAACAGGCAATGTACGTATGTAATTATTTTATTATTATTATATTGACAGGATACATTTTTCAAACTATAATAATATGAAAAGTTACTAGAAATCACCAAAATTAAACTAATGATTTTCTATCTAGTAATTTATTGCCGAAAACGCCCGAAGCGTAGTCAACCGGGACAACCAACCAATGCAACCGTCGATTTCCAGAGTAGATTCGACAGTAGAAAACCAGGTGTCGAATTCTATGTGACACAGGCTCCCACTGCTGATTGTTCGTAGCCAGTTGTCATTGTATGACTTACACTGATGTCTGGAAGGCTGATTGCAGCTTGGCTTCTCTATCCTGAAAAAGTTTCGATAAGGAAACAGGTGCGATTGTTCTTATGAACTTCGAATCTGTCTCAGATTCAGACACTGCTGATCCAATTCTTCACGTAACTGATGACACTCTTGATGCCTTTCATGGTACCCAAATGGTTGCAATTCCGAGAAAAGGGGCTGATGACATCACAATTAGAAAATAATAGACTGTAAAAACGTTCATTAATCTATTTCTCAACTGGCAGGTGTGTATGGGAGAATGCTTACCTTCCCAAGCTGTCTCTTCCATTGCTTGAACACTTTGGATGGACCATTACGCCGAGCAAGTTGTTTCACGTTTCATGGCGCTATAATAGATCACATTCTCAGAAGTGTCCAGAAATTGTCGTTTGCCACTGTAAAGGACTTTGTAACTCAAAAACTGTTTGTAGGAAAGCAAACGTCCCTTGCTTAAAACTCTGTACTCTCTACAAACGTACCTCTCTTAATTCTGCAGAGACGCAATAATCTTATTTATTTCCTGCAAGTTTTTGTTCTTCCGAAAATTTCGCTCGTTTGTTGGATATTTGGAAATATTTGGATTAAAGTCAAGTTCATGACGGATGTAATTTTTCGCAAAAACCTCAAACCTAAAAACTTTAATTTGTTTGCAGTTTCAAGTGAAAAACCTTACCAACGTTTGTTAAAAGTATATTTTTGAATTCCTCATGTTCAAAAACGTATAATTTCACATTCTGGACGCGTACCTGTGTCTAAGAGGGGCTTTACAGCCGATTTCGGGTTTCGAGGTCATATAATGGCCGCCATCATGAATATCTTACTTCCGGTTGGGATTTTGCTTGGGCAAGCAGTAGATTCGAATTCAGCAGAGTCGAAATAGGGGGGTAATGCTTCTGAAATTTCGATTTTCTGAAAACTTGCTTAGACTGTGGAGTGAACGTTTTAGACTTCTTCCATTTCCATGGATGTACCATTCTCAAGTGTTACTTGCCTCTTTTTTCTTCCTCTTGGGACTCCAGAATGGGATTTGCATCCTCGCACCCTTTTGTGCTTTTGCCCTGCTTCGGACTGTGTTACCCTTCCAATTCTGAATTTGATCATCCCTAGGTTTTAGTAGGGGGACATTTAATTTCATGTAATTTCAAGTTCCGTCGAGTCCAGGTTTGGCCTTTTTCCGCTGAGGCTTTGCTCCAAAGGTATGTGTTTAAACCGTTATTTGCGATTTTGAGCCTTCGCAGAACTTTTGAAGTTTCAGAAAATATTATTTTGGGAATTATATATCTTTTAAATAATTTTTCAGCTATATTATCAAATTGAAATTCGATCAGTTATTCAAACAAATATAAAAACTTTTACCAAGTCAATGTTCTTTTCGAAATAATTGTTCAATTGAAGATAATCATTCAGTATATGGTATTTGCCCTGCAAAAGGTAGGTTAGAAACGATTTTGATATATGTTATTTAGTCCTAGGCCTCGACGAAAAATCCAAGTTTTTTTTACCTTGGGGGTGGAGAGGGGTCGGCGCGGTTCGTCACCTTGAATCAACGATTGATCCTACGACAAAAATGTCTTATACAAATTTGTAAATTTCCTACATTTTTATGTGAACTCTTTTTTTGTAAGTTTGATGTGTAACAAGCGGCAAAAACGTGAACATTATTCCAAAAAATCGTCCAGCTGCTCGTTTGTCTCATTTTGAGTAATCATTTGTAGTTATTCATTAAATAATTATAATTTTGTAAATTTTTCAACGCATTTCCACACCATCATGAAGTGAGTAAACGGGGCATTTTTCAATTGTGGTATCCCCAGTAGGCCTAATCTACATAATTAGTTTTTTTTGCAATAGAGTACGGCTCGTATTCCATAATTTATTTCCCCGAGTATATTTTTTCTTTCTTTTTATGGTCCGGGTGGGTTGATGTTGATGCCTTCAGTGTTATCCACTGACCCATTTTCCGTACTGAGAATCTAGGCTTCCATCCATATCATTGCCTCATCGTCGTCGTCGCTCTCGATGATGACCTCTAGTGCATTCTCTCATGATTATCGCTCGTCCCTTCGCGACTATTGATAATTTTCAAAAAATTCATGTACTCAAAAAATTTCCGGCAATAATCCATGCTCTAGGGAGATTATAAGTTGCAATTCAACTCATGTATAAAAAATCATCGCATATGCCACAGTGCAATTGTCAGTTTGACAGCGGCAAAAGTTAGCTGCAACTTTTACAGCGACAAATGCACTAGTGGTGTTTTCACTTATTCATTTATTTATAAATTTTCGCGGTGTTGGTTGCCAAAATAAATAGTTTGACATGTTTGTCAACAACTAATTGAATTTCTAAGCACTAACAATGAGTCGATTCGGTGAGTCTACGAAGCCGAAATTAGTAAAATTTTTTATACCTGTGTGCCTACTAATACAGTTGCGATGCAATCATCAATCTGGCGACAATTTTTCACGATTTGCGATGCAAAAAGATATAAATTTGAGCCAGATACTTCCATCGAGAAATTGAATGTAATATTGCAAGACTGGGCATTTAATTTGCGAAAAGGCAACGGAGAAGACTACAAAGAAGCGTAGTTAAAACAATTGAACACTACCGCTAAAATGCTACAAAGTAAATATTATAAAGAATTCAATATTGTATTTAACTCTTTCACCGACGTTCAGTTTAATTCATCACGAGCTGCACGTAATGCTGAACGTAAAGCACAACCCGGAAAGAGAAAATCTAGTGCATCAGCTCTTAATAAATATGAAGTATTTGCAATGGCCAGATTATATGACGAAAATGAACCACAAAGACTTCAAAAGAAATTATATCACATTTTGACGTTTAAATTCGCTTGGCGCGGAGGAGAAGCAGCTTACTGCAAAACCACTTATTTCGTATCTGAAATTGAAAATAATGGAAAAGAAACTGGACGTATCGAGTATACTCCTCTATTTTCGAAAACGAGACAAGGCGGTAACAATAAATTATGTGACACAAATGGATTACGCCTAATATTTCAGAGGAAGATATTTGCCCAATACGTTTATTTAAAAAGTTAATGGAAAAACGAGTATTTCTTACCCCAAATCCCTCTTGGAAGAAGAAAAATTCTAAAGGTTGGTATAAGAATGTGCCGATTGGAATTAATGAAATTCCAAATGGACTTAATGCTCAGCACAACGTATTAGTATAGATGTCAAACGTGTCAAAATTACAAATCACTCAAATCGAGCGGCAGCAGTTAGCGAATTAAGTAAAAGCGGAATTGAAGAACAAGCTCTAATAAAAATAACAGAACACAGCAATTCATCATCAATAAAACCATACTTACAAGTTGACAAAGAGTAACATTCGAGCATTATTCAATCAATTCGTTTGGAAAAAGAAAAAACATCAACATCTACTACAGAAACGATTAGGTATGGCACCCGCAGCGACATCACTGTTCCTAGTATGAATTTTAATAACTGCGTTTTTAAATAATTGTACATTCAAATAAAAATGTGTTTATTTTTAATGTTTCATAAATAAAGTTCGCATTGATATGTTTCTAAATTTCTTATTCATTAAATTGTCCTGCCGAATTACACTCGATGTTTGTATTGATATCGGGTAAATTTGTGCTGTTCAAATTCTAAACTGTTTCCTTCAGCAATTTGACTCGAAAAACTGTCAACCTAAAAACGCTCCACCTTCGGTGTCGCGTTTTTAATAGTTGACAGTGTTTCTCGTCTAATTGCTAGGCAACAGTTTCTCATTAAACAACCCAAATTTACCCGATAAAATACAAACCTCTCGTGCAATTATAAGTGATAATATCATTGATATTAGCATTTTTACAAAATTTACCGTGAAAAGATTAAGTTGGATGATTTTTTGGAAGAATTTTGACGTTTCCGCCGCTGTAACTCGTTACACATCAGACTTATAAATAAAGTGTCAATACAAAAAATGTAGGGAATTTAGTCTTTCTCCCTCCCCCCAAGGCCGAAAACTTGGATTCAACATCGAGGCCCGGAAATTAAATTTTTTGAAATCATTTGTACTCCACCTATTGTAGGACAGATATCTTCTTTAGTCCCCATTTAGTCTAGTTAACAAGTGCTTTTTAGGTCAAATTTTTTTCGCATTCTCCGAAAATTATGATTGAGGTGTCATTCGATTCGGAATGGCATGTAGATATTTTTTGAGAAAATGCTAAGGCCGCTCGCAAAAATTGCGATAGTTATAAACAATTAAGTGAAAAAAAAGTGGGGTTCGGTTTTTCGCCAATATCGCAAAAACTATTCGAGATATTTCAAATTTGAAAAAAGTTGCAAAAATAAGAGGAAATTTCCTAAGAAAAAGTTCGGATCCCGGAACTGTTGGACCAATATTTATAATTTTCCCAGAGGGTTGAAAATACGCCCAAAAACGGGTACTCCGGCTTGCGCAAGCCACGCCCCCTTCGGACCTTTAATGAATAAATATTATTTAAACTTATTAAATATGAAAATTAAAAATTGAAAAAATTCAGGCGCCTGCAGGATAGATCAATGAACAATAATCCGTGGTCCAAAAATTTTATCGGGATTTTTCAATAAGTTATCCATTAGTTAATTAACAATTTTTTGTTGCACGAACATTAACATTGCAAGTGCGATAATTGCTAAACTATCAATCTGAGAATGTTTTCCTTTCGTGGAGCTATTTTTCAAAGGTCTAAGAATAGATTCCTGTTGGAAAAATTGAAAAATTGGTAATTTTCGTTTTATTATTAACAATTTACTAAGGTGAAAAATTATAAAGCTTCATTAAACATTGAAAAAAACTTTTTTTTTATAATATTATTATTGATCCGTTTTTTATGATCAGAAGCTACTTGAAAATGATTTTAATAATTTTTATCTCCTATTGTTTAGAAATTGTTATAAACAAATGCGTTGTTTATGAGAAAATTTAAAAAAAAATCTTTAGAACATAATCTTTGATGATAATTATGAGTTTCTTGAAGTTTCTTGAAAAAAGAATTTTATTGCTTAAAAACGCATTTGTTAAATAACATTTTTTTTACCACTTAATTAAGGAACCATTTTTTTTTAAATCATGATTTATCTTGGTCTTCGATGAAAAAATAAATTTTAAATATTTTTATTTTTAATTAATTATCTATTTAATTAAAAAAAACAACCATGTATTATTTAGAGGAAAAAAAATTATATTTTTTATTGAACTTTAAATTTTCTGCTCTCTTTCATTTCACCACTCTGACCTGGTTTTTATGTTTAATTTTATTAAAAATTTTTAACTAATGAAGATACAAGGAAAAAATTGCAGACATATTTATTCTTTATTGATTAAACAACAAATTAAGCCAAAACTTTTTTCTACTTTCATGTCTAAATATCTTATAAACTAATATAACTATGACCATACAACTTATGTAACTTTTTATCTAACGTATATTTATCAACAATTTTAGCTTATAAATTTTAGTTTTGCTCGGTAATTTTTTTAATTATGAATAAAAATAAGATGAAAAAAAAAATCCAAGTTTATTAGCAACTAAAATTAATTAGAAATGTTATTAAATTCAAGTGAGTTTATTTATAAAATATTGTAGATATTTTTTCCTGAAAGATTATTTTTATAAACAAATGTATGAATTGAATGAATAATTGAGTGAGAGCTTCAAATTTCGGCTTAATTTGTTGTTTGATTAATAAAGAATAAATAAGTCTCGAATTTTTTCCTTGTATCTCCATAAGTTAGAAAGTTATAATAAAATTAAACATAAAAAACCAGGTCAGAGTGGTGGAACGAAAGAGAACAGAAAATTAAAGTTCAATAAAAAATATAAATATTTTTTTATCTAAAAATAATACATGGTTGTTTCTGTTTTTTTGAGTAGAAAAAGAAAAAAAATACAAAGAGATAATTCATTTGTTCATAACGAATTGTTTATTAAATAAACAATGATAATTCAAATAATAAACATTTTTTTTAATATCGAAGACCAAGATAAATAATGATAAAAAAAAATGGTCCCTTAATTTTTATAACAAGTGGAGAAAAAAAATGTTATTTAACAAATGCGTTTGTAAGCAATAAAATTATTTTTTTAAGAAACTGTTTTTTTTTGAAAAATATAATTATCATCAAAGATATTGTTATGAATTTTTTTTTTAATTATCTCATAACAACGCATTTGTTTATAACAAATTTTTAAACAATAGGAGATAAAAATTATTAAAAATCATTTTTGAGTAGCTTCTGATCATAAGAAAACGGATCAATTATAATATTATAAAAAAAAGTTTTTTTCAATGTTTAATTTTATAATTTTCCTCCTTAGTAAATTTGTTAATAACAAAACGAAAAGTACCAATTTTTCAATTTTTCCAACGAGAATCTATTCTTAGACCTTTGAAAAATAGCTCCACGAAAGGAAAACATTCTCAGATTAATAGTTTAACAATTATCGCACTTGCAATGTTAATGTTCGTGCTACAAAAAAGTGTTAATTAACTAATGGATAACTTATTGAAAAATCGCGATAAAAATTTTTGGACCAGGGATTATTGTTCATTGATCTATCCTGCAGGCGCCTGAATCTTTCAAATGTTTTATTTTCATATTTAATAAGTTTAAATAATATTTATTCATTAAAGGTCCGAAGGGGACGTGGCTTGCGCAAGCCGGAGTACCCGTTTTCGGGCGTATTTTCAACCCTCTGGGAAAATTATAAATATTGGTCCTACAGTTCCGGGATTCTGAACTTTTTCTTAGGAAATTTCCTCCTATTTTTGTAACTTCAAAGTTGAAATATTTCGAAAAGTTTTTGAGATATTGGCAAAAAACCAAACCCCACTTTTTTTCTCACTTAATTGTTTATAACTATTGCAATTTTTGCGAGCGGCCTTAGAATTTCCTCAAAAAATATCTACATGCCATTCCGAATCGAATGACACCTCAATCATAATTTTCGGAGAATGCGAAAAAATTTTGACCTAAATAGCACTTGTTAACTAGACTAATTGATTGGATTAATGTTGCTTAGAGGAAATCTTCGATGAATTTTCTAACACTTCGTAATCATTGTAAGGCTTTATTTAATTCGTACTCTTGGACTCCAATGAATGCATTAATTTTCAGAACTCCATAAAAATTATTCGAATTGGTTAACAATAATTTTTCATCATTCACTGAATTTCTATTCATTAGAGCAAAAATAACTATTTTGTCGAGTTTTAACTCAATCTCGATTTTTTAAGATCGTTTTATTCCACCAGTGAAAGCCCAATTAGTAGAATATCTAATAATTCCTCAATTACTCTAATCAAACACGCCAACCTTATGCCCTTATTTAATGAAGCAATAAAAATGCACATGTTGAAATGTTTTCTAATAAATTCTCAAAACAAACATGTACATATTTATTTTTTACCAAATCAAACTTGTCAGTCATACAAAATCATTGGTCTATGAATTAATGAAGGCGGTCACATTAAAGTAAAATATGTCTTTTCCTGCCATCCATTCTCGAACAAATGCCTCTATTCCGCCTTTTGAGGCATTTATAAATTAAAACTTTTTTAATTATGGTCCGTATCTTGTGTCTTGCCATGGTGTGGGTCTACAACTTCCTATAATGGAAAAAATCAATTTGTATGGTAATATTTGAAGGCAGTTGGCATTTTCTATAATGCATGTTGAAATTTAAACAAATAAAAATCTTAGAGTTCAATTACGTGATATTATATATACATTGTTTTGCTACGTAGGTAGTTGATGATGAAATAACTACAAGTTATTGGGGATGGATTATTTATCTGCCATTATAGAGATTTAAAAAATCTTGAGTTAATCAGTTAGAAAATGTAACATACAGGGTGTTTCCTAACTACGGTACGAAATTTCAGGGGGTGTTTCGTTAGGTCATTTGACAAAAAAAAGTTCCTATGAACATATGTCCGGAGTTGCTTCGTTTCTGAGATACAGGGCGTTGAAATATTAAAAAAAAGGTATTTATAAAATATCCTGAATATCCTGAAACCGATGTGGTTGGAATGTGGTACAGCTATTTGGAATTAATAAGGCAATTATTTGGCCCTAAGTAGGTCCAGTGGCGTCTCAGTGGGCACCACAGCCAACAATACTGAGTAAAAAATTATTTTCTCCTTTTCAGTGCATTTGAATAAAAGCGTGGGTTCTAAAAAGTTTTTTATAAGCGTGGTAAAAATACAACTTTTTGGCCTCCTGTGTTTTTTTTCATATTTAGCTTAGTTTTCGAGAACAAAAAAAATGAAGGCACTCTACAATCATGATTACCTGCTATGGAGACCAGCTGACAGTGATAGTATTGTCATATCAGTAAAAGTCAGAGTTGTCAATTAGCAGTGATTCCATCATGAATACTTTTACTAACGCTGAAATGGCTGATATGCACTTTATTTATGGATTAGCAGATGGAAATGCGGGATAAGCACGGAGAATCTAGCAGGATAGATATCTTTACAGAGTAATTCCATGTGCTAAAACATTTAGAACGCTACATGCAAGATTATGTGAAACTGGAAGTTTTAATAAAAAGTGGTGGAAGACCAGAAACTGTAACAACGCCTGAACTAGAAGAAGCTATAATTGATGCGATAGAAGAAGATCCTTCGAATAGTACCAGGAAGATTGCACTGCAGCTTGAAGTAAGCCCAAAAACCGTTTGGAAAGTTCCAAAAAGAAACCTCCTATACCCATATCACATACAGCGGGTCCAAGCTCTACTGCCTAGGGATTTCACCCAAGTTTTGCAGGTGGTTGATTCATACGATGGCACACAATTATAATTTTTTACCAAATATTTTATTTACGGACGAGGCAAATTTTTCACGAGATTCTATTATGAACTTTCACAATAACCATTTCTGGGCCGACGAAAATCCCCACATTATTAGAGAAAGTCATTTTCAGCAACGATTTTCGCTGAACGTTTGGGTAGGAATTATTGGTGACTACCTAATTGGACCCTTTTTTTTCCAGCAAGATTATCAGGTCCATCCTATACGGCTTTTTTGGGAAATCATTTACCCATTTTGTTGGAAGAAGTATCCGTACTTGTAAGAGGCAACATGTGGTTTATGCACGACGGAGCTCCAGCTCATTTTAGTGTTCTTGCTCGTCAGCATCTCGACATCACCTACCCTAATCGCTGGATTGGACGTGCAGGACCTCAACATTGGCCCGCTCGCAGTCCTGATATGAATCCTCTAGATTCCTATTTATGGGGTCATCTGAAGCCTCTCGTTTATAAAACCCCTATACTAGATGTGAATGACTTGAGGAATCGAATAAGTGACAATTGCAATGTCATAAGGAATACTCCAGGTATTTTTGTACGTGTCAGACAATCAATTGCAGTCGTGTATTTTATCAGACGGTGGACATTTTGCTCATTTACTTTAAGGTCGAAATTGTTTATTTTTTACTTTAGGTTTGTATTTTATGTTGTCCATGGATAATTTGTGGAATAAGTTAAAGTATTTTTTTCTCGAAAACGAAGCTTGATATGAATAAAACACAGGGGACCAAAGAGTTGTGTGTTCAGTTGTTTAATCTGAAAAAATAAAATACTTCAAAAAAAAGTACTTTTTTTTCTCAGTATTGTTGGCTGTGGTACCCACTGAGACGCCACTGGACCTACTTAGGGCCAAATAATTGGCTTATTACTTCAAATAGCTGTACCAATTTCAACCACATCGGTTTCAGGATATTCAGGATATTTATAAATACCTTTTTTTTTAATACTTCAACGCCCTGTATCTCAGAAACGAAGCAACTCCAGACATATGTTCATAGGAACTTTTTTTTGTCAAATGACCTAACGAATCACCCCCTGAAGTTTCGTACCGTAGTTAGGAAACACCCTGTATTTAAGATGAGTATAATTTACAACGAAGTTATTTTGCATCTTGAAAAATCAAATAATTAGTAAAAAACCTTTCTAAAAACAAGCTTCTATTCAAATGCACTGAAAAGTTAAAAACATTGATTTTGATGTGTGACGTAGGTTATTCCGTGAGTTATAGATTCGAAAGCTTGTCGCGCAAAGTTTTCAGTTCGAATACAAAAGCGACAAGTATTTGAATCTATAACTCACGGATAACCTACGTCGCACATCCAAAACTATTATTTTTTACTTCTTAGCGCATTCAAATAGAAGCTTGTCTTTAAAAAGTTTTTTTTATTAATTATTTTTTTGGTGCTTTTCAGTAAGTACGCCTTTATTTATGCATTTTTTTAATGCATCATCATTATGAGGCCTTTTTTCTGTATGTTCGGAGCTATCTAGTCCTTCAATGAGAATACCATCTAAAGATTAACTCCTCCGCCATCTTGGAGGTGCCATCTTCAATTTATGAATTTGAAAAAACCCCGACATATCAATTTTGAATCGAATTGGGCCATCATTACAAAACTCGTCCGCCATCTTGAATTTGTGAGTTTTGATAAAGAATTCATAATCTCCGACCAAAACCCCCACATACCAATTTTGAATAGAATCGCCAAACAACACAGAGAATCATTGGCCATCTTGGAGTCGCCAATTTGATTTTATGAATTTTGAAAAAATTCATAATCTACGACCGCCATTTTATATTTTTCTATAACAAAAATCCCATTTCATAAATTTTGACAAAAAATTCATAATTTCCAACCCCGAAAACCCCCACATACAAATTTTTAACATAAACGGACCATAATCACAAAAACTCCTCCGCCATTTTGGAGCCGCCATCTTGAGTATGAATTCATAATCTCCGACCCCGAAAACTCCCAAAACCAATTTTTAATCGAATCGGACCATAATCTCAAAACTTGTCCGGCATCTTGGAGCCGCCATCCAGAATTTTTAAATTTTGTCAGAAAATTCATAATCTCCGTCCACGAAAATCCCCGCATACCAATTTTGAATCGAATCGTACCATAATCACAAAACTCGTCCGCCATCTTGGAGCCGCCATTTTGTTTTTTTAACAAAAATTTAATAGTGCATTGTCACCGGAAATATGACACAGCTGCCAAATTTCAGCTCTATCGGATGTCCAAAAATAGATTACAAATTTTGAACCGAAAAAATGACAATGTCATACGAACGAAGCAAGTTAAATAAAAGCTTGTAATAAAAAAATATCTAATAACAAACTTTCGAAGTTTTCATTAAAGCCGTGTACTAAACGTATAAAATAAGTTTAAGTCATCGCTGACAAGATTTAATTATTTTTGTTGAATTATTTGGTTTTAAAAGCTTGTCGCGCGAAGGGTTCATAAAAGTAGGTACCAATTAACTTGATTGGGCAGTGAATTGGTTGGTAAGTAAGAACTTGTCAAAGTATTTAAATTTTACAAAGTATTCATAAAAGTAGGTACCAATTAATGTCATTGGACAATGATTGGTTGGTAAGTAACAACTTGCCGAAGTATTGATTTCATTACAATTCGCGCGACAAGCTTTCTGAAAACAAATAATTCAACAAAAAATAATTCAATCTTTGTCAGCGATGACTTTAACTTATTTTATACGTTTTAGTACCCGGCTTACATAAAAGCTTGTCTTTAAAAAGTTTTTTGTTAGTTATTTTAGTTTTTGCTTTTTAGTTAGTTTGCCTTAATATATGTATTTCTAATAGAGCATAGTTACTACAAGGTCTCTTCCCTGCAGGTTTTGAGCTGAAAAAAATCATGATCTACGACCCCAAAAACTCCCACACACCAATTTTGAATAGAATCTGACCATAATCACCAAACTCGTCCGCCATCCTGAAGTTGCCATCTTGAACTTATAGATTTTGACAAAAAAATCATAATTTCCGAACCTGAAAACCCCAACATACCAATTTTGAATGAAATATGACCATAATCAGAAAACTCGTCCTTCATCTTGGAGGCCATCTTGAATTTATAAATTTTGACAAATAATTCAAAATCTCCGACCCCAAAACCCGCATACCAATTTTGAATCGAATTGGAACATAATCACAAAACTCGTCCTCTATCTTGGGGCCTCCATTTCGAATTTATGAATTTAGACAAAAAATTCATAATCTCCGACCCCAAAAAACCCCGCATACCAGTTTTGATTCGAATTGGACCATAATCACAAAACTCGTCCTCCATCTTGAATTTATGAATTCCAAAACCCCCACATACCAATTTTGAATTAAATCGGATAATGATTACAAATCTTGTCCGCCATATTGAACCGCCATTTTGTTTTTCTCTAACAAAAATTATAATCATTGTCAGCGGAATTATGAAACACGTGCCAAATTTCAAATTATCGGACGACTAGAAGTCGATCAAAATTCACTTGCAAAATTTTACCCTAAGAACGAACAACAAGTGAAACTAAATAAAGCTTGTAAAAACAGAAAATCCAGCGATTCATTCTACTTAGAATCGTAAAATGGTTTCAATAATCTAGATTAAGAAATTATTCATCTCTACGGGTATAGAAAATAATTAAAATAATAATAATAATATAATAAAGTTATTCCAGTTTATAAAAAATATACAAATACAAAATAATTTAAATAGAATAAACAGTAATACCACAGAAGTAGAGGAACTACTTGAGTGTGGTGGTTCAGAGGTGTCTATTTATTTAAATCATATTTAAAATTTATATATATATATATATATATATATATATATATATATATTTATTTAAAGCCTAAAGAGAGACATTTCTCATATTCCCGAACTCGTTTTGGGAAGTGTCGGAAAAGTAAACTGTGCCGACCATCCTCCAATTCGAATTACAGTTATACGGGACTGCTATCCGAAGGTTCCTAGTTAATCAAAATATAGCTGACAATTTCATTTATTTTGTATTGTAGTAAGTATTTTTGATGTCGATCATAGTGTGAGAAAAGGTGGTGTTTTGCTTAGTATCCACTTTTTCAAACTGAATTTGAATAACGGGATTGAATTAATTGTTTTTAAGTCGACAGGTAAAGCATTATACATTCTGGGTTTCAGGAATGAGGAGGATCTTCGAGAGATCGTTTTTGAAACAAATGGAACCGAAAGGTAGGTAGCACCTCTGTTTTAGGATCAGGTTATTCAAGAATATTTGTTTGACGTCCAAGACCTTCGTCAACTCATAAATCGCATCGCTCGGGTAAGTCATATTTTTTGTAATGTAATGTAATTCTCAATATGCATTTTTGTTCAATTTCCACTCCTTTCATGTGGTTATTATAAGCTCCACCACATGCAATTATCCCATATCTGAGCTGAGACTCCACCAGGGCAAAATATAATGTTCTCAACTTCTTTGTTTTGAGAATGTTTTTCATAAGTTGAATTTCGAAACCAGGCTTCAGAGTTTTTGTAGCAGTTTACCAACATGAACGTCCCATTTCATGAGGCTGTCCAAGTAGACACCCAGATATTCAATATTCTGCACAACAGGAATTTCTATAACGTTATTATTTTCCATTATCACCAGACTATTTAAGGTGGGCATTTTATTTTTCAAGAGGTCTTTCTCAGCTTTTTCAGTTAAACTACGCCAGAGTAAGAAATTGCCGTGTCATCTTCAAAGCTGATTATTTTTCTTTCAGACGATATGTTATGTAGGTTGTTTATGTAAAAATTGAACAGTATTTGTCCTAGAATCGTGCCCCTGGGAAACACCGTATTCAATAGTATGGATTTCGCTCAATTGTCCACCTATGTTCACGCATTGTCGTCTATCTTTCATATATCTTTCCGAAAAAGATAAAATACTACCGCTCAGTCCCATATGTTCGAGTGTTCCTAACAGTTTTTGTTGGCTTACTGTATCGGACGCCTGTGCGAGGTCTACAAAAATGCAGAGTGATAAATAATTTCTTTCTAGGGATTCATATATTTTTGTTGTCAAAATTTCCACTGCATTATCGGTTGACTTACTCTCTCTGAAACCAAACTGATAGGGTGGCAGTAAATGCTAGCTGTTGGAAAAATTTTATATTCTAGTTTTTAATGGGGATTCTAGTATTTTTCCGATGTTTGAGATCAATCATAAGGGGCTGTAATTGTTGCAGTCCAGTTCATTATCAGTTTTATACAGAGTGGGGCACCCCATACGATACGGTCCCTGTAAACCAAACCATTAGCTTTTTCGGGAATTCCTCCATTTTATTATATGTATATTGATTAAGGCTGCAAAAGGAAATTATTTTGGAGTCTACAGGGTGGCTCACAAAAGTGTGACATATCAAAGTTGTGTTTTTTAAATGGAACACCCTGTATTTCGTTACACTTTTGAATAGGTCAGGAAAAAATAATATGATTTCATATAAGGTACTATGTACCTAACTATAACCGTTCTCGAGTACTTGATTTTTTTATGAAAATGCTAGGTACAATTGGAAACTAAATAACATCGAAATGTATAGAAATCATCCCTTCGAATTCTGACCAAGCATAAAAGAGGTTTTGGGCTATTGATTTCGATAAAACCCGTTTCTCAATATTATACAGAATGTTAAAAAATCATTGTCACTTCTTTATAATTTCGGACAAAGATAACTTTGTTATTTCGAACAGAACACCCTGTATTTTTTGGTATGAACAATATAAAGTTCAATTATATTTCATATTGGGGTTCCTTATACCTAACCTAAATTGTTTTTCAGATATTGGCTTTTTCAAATAGTAGTTCTTATTTCAATGCATTCTTTGAATCAAGATATCTTTGAAACGACATTTATTCAACTTGTTGAAATAATTCTTATTGACAGTTATTGTGTTGTACGTTATTCAAAACATTCACTGAATTATTAGCGTCGAAAATGAAAACGTATCCCATTCAAGAGCGGATAGATATGATTTTAGCGATTGGTGAGTGTTTAGAGAATTGCTTTTTGGCGTCGAGGGTGTATGCCCAAAGATATCCAGACCGGAATCATCCAAACAAGTTGGTTTTCAAACGATTACTACATCAATTTCGAAGGACTGGAAGAGCAGCTTATGAGAAGGCAAATAGACCAAAACCTATCATTGGAAATGAGGGAAATGAATTTCTTATTATGGGATAAATCATAGAAAACCTTCATACGAGTCAACGTAAGATCGAGAAAGATACAGGGATAAGCAGACGGAGCATTTCTAGGGTAAGATGCACCAAGAATTATATGAAATAGACTTCCATCGACGAACCGAGTTTTGTCTATGGGTTCTGGACAAGTTTAGTGAAGGTGAACATTTTTTGGGTTCCATTTTATTTTTAGATGAATCTACTTTTCATAACAATGGCTTAGTGAACAGGCACAACTTCCATTATTATAGGGATGTGAATCCTCATTTTTTCTGCACTCTGGATCACCAGTATGAATGGTCTGTTAACGTGTGGGGAGGCATCATAGGTACACAAGTTATAGGACCTTACTTTTTTTATGGAAACTTGAATGGTCAAATTTTTTGCAATTTTTACGAGATGATCTGCCTGAGCTTCTGGAGAATGTGCCGCTAAATATCAGACAACGGATGTGGTTACAATTGGATGGAGCTCCGGCACATTTAAAATTCAGTGTCAAGACAGTTTTTGAATACGTGCTTTCCGAATAAATGGATCGGTAGGGAGGGACCACAAAATTGGCCAGCGAGATCAAGAGATTTGACTTGCCTCGATTTTTTCCTATATGGTTACTTGAAGAATGATGTTTACGACACTCCTCCAACCACACTGGAAAATATGAAGGAGAGAATAAGGGCTGCTTTTCGAAGAGTGACGCCTCAAATGTTATTAAATGTTAAGAAGTCTTTCATAGAGAGTGTATTCAACAGGATGGTCGTCATTTCGAGCACCTACTTTGAATTAAATACATTTGTGTTTCATATTTTGTTGTTGTTTCTGTTGAATAATAAAAAAAATATTTATTGATATTATAATCGCTTCGGTTATCCATTTCTTTTTTTCGAGAAATATATTTATGGATTCTTCTACTTCATTACAATTTGATAGTAATAAGAAAGCACTTGTTTCCCCTAAAAAAAAGAAAAAAAAATACTGATAAGTAACATGTAAAATCAGAGAAAATAAAATTCCTTCAAAATCGATCATTCCCGTCTTCCGTTTCAAAATTTTCATATTGTTCTTCTCACACCATAGATTTAGTTTTTGAACAGATCTTTGAGAGTGCTCCCTGTTTCGTTCTATGAAAAGAGTGAGTATTTTAGTATGGCTCTCTAACCGCAAACAACCGTTTACATTTCAATTGGATAAAGGTTTGGTGATCCTCCAGCGAACTTTTCTAAAATAAATATATTCTTGTTTTTCGGTAACCAAATGTAGAATCCACCGCCTTTCTAGCATCCTCACATCCGGATGTTCATGTAACTATGGTATCTACTGCAGATGAGCCAATTCTTCAAGCAGGTCTTCCAGGTCTTTGTTTTTTTAACTGTAAAATTTTATTTTTTGTGTTTTTTTTGAAGTCATACTTGTTTTTTTCCTTACCCTTCTCCTTCCCCTTTTTGTGATACCAAGATCTTCTTCGTCTCTTCTCTTGTTGTTGTTCTGTACATTATTGTTGAAATTTTCACCATCGTTAAAATTTTCTAATTCGTTCCGTACTGTATCATTTTCAACTTCAATTGGCTCTTCAAAATTTGATAAAACAAAAACCTCCAGTGTTGTTTGAATCCGTGTGCTCTCTTCATTTTCTTTGTTCGTTTTTGAGGGATTTGCATTAGATTCCGAAACGTCCTCATTTAAAGGAAACTCATCTCCACTGAATATGCCTTTTTTAATATTTTCTTTTTGAAGTACAATATTTCTTGAAGTTTTTTCTGGCTGCAGAAAATGACTTAATTGATTGCGGTTCCATATTCAAGTTGGATTCATATTTATTCTTAATATTGATAAGTTGTTGATTTTCCTCAGACAACATTGATAGCATTAAGCTCCTCTTGATAAGTTATGTCCGGGCATCATTGTTGATTCAACGTCTTAAAAAAATGATATAATGATACTCGTCAAACCACAAACCTAAAAATAAATGTATGATCATCACAATCTATGTAAAAGATATATAATTATCTGTAACACTTACCAATGGAACCACTCAATGAAATAAAACTGAACTGCAGCAACTCATTCAGTGTGATACATAAATCAATAACTATTAGTTTATGTTGTGATACACTAGACACAATGGCGTTCATGTCGACAGTCAGATTGAAGCAAAAACAGTCAGTCAAATTGATATGTTTGATGAAAGAAGGCCCTAACTCCAGAAAACCACGCAACAACGGTTTCTTACGAAGGAAGGCCCTAATCTCTTGATAACCCGCTTAACTTGAAGAGTGAAGGCCCTGAGTACAACTCTCCGTGGATTTCGGGGGTGTTTTTAGTATTTCTTTACTACACATAGGGCTTTCTATCGAAAAAGACTGCAAACTGGAGTTAGGACCAATATAAATTTCAATATAACTCACACAGTATCGGATTTATGGCTTTCTAATGTCATAAAATGGTGTATTTTTCAGACCGATTTGTAAACGCTAAAAAAAGGCATTTAAAAAAAAGTTGGAGTTAGCTCTCAATTCATCAAGGCAGTATAGCTAATTGAGGAATATTATCAAACGCTGACATCGAATCAATGACTTCTGTTCTATGTTAATCGAAAATATTCATACCAAGCAGTTCACAAAATCACAATGCTTATTGGAAATATTTAGCAAAACTTTGTTTCTCTGAATGTTCAATTTCACGAAAATTGCAACTGCAAATAATCAATGGCATACTACTAAAATTAATTTATGTATATATTTATACAATATTTTGTTCATACTTTATTAAGGCCATGAAATAAAGGTTCACTGAGTAACGGATATAGGTGAACGTGTTTTTATTCAGCAAGTTTCAAGTAACTTATATAAATGTAAGAGAAAAATCAATTTCAAATTTTCAACAATAATGGCGGTTAACAACTGAAGTCTTGTTTTGGCAACTGTCTTTTTACAGAACATATTTTTCATGAAACCTAACCTTTTTAAACTGAGAAATACCCCATTCCAATATACTTTTCACAAGAGGGTATTCCGTGGTTTTGTCGGAGCTTTCCTGAATTCAAATTCATTGAGCATTCAACTGAGAAAGCATGTGGTCCTCTCCGAATGGCGCAAAATGAAAATAATTCATTAATTTGAAGGAAAGCGATTCCGAACAAAACGGCGCTTCACGAACAATGTTTTTTTTTGGTTGCCGTTTCAAATACATCCATCAATCGAAATCGATATTTATTCACTTACTCTACATGCACTTTGAATACTTTTGTGTTGGCAACGAATGATATGCAAAACGCATTATCTACAAAGCCGTGAATAAATTGGCTGGTATCTGTGATAATTGGATCGCATTTTATGCGGAGAATCATCTCTCGGCGGACGGACGGGCATGTTGTGTGAACTGAATAAACGAATATAATCCATGAATATGCAACGTGTATTTTACTGATCACATAAAACATCCCTGTAAAAGTGGGCTGTCTGTAACTGGATTACTGTCGGCAGTGGCGGATTTGGAGCGTCCCCGCCAAGCCAACCTTTCTGTCCTTGTTATATATAATACTAGCTGGCTGTGCTCAACGTTGCTTGGGATGATGTTCAATACTCCAATATTTGAATTTTCGTCAACTTGATTGAAAAGCGTGCATCTCAGTACACGTCAGTTAGTGAAACCGCAATTTGTACAGTGCGGCTTTTAATAGTTCCCCCCCTGTTAACTTTTAAACGGTGCAACGTAGAACAATGAAAAAAAAAGTATTGAATAATATCACCGATACTACTTTTCGAAATGAAAGACATTGTGATTGCCCTATAGATGGCGCGAGGGGGGGAGGGGCACATCAACTTAAAAATTTCAAATAGCATGGGGGGTCAAGTGGCACATCGATGAAAATATAACTCAATTCTCTTTTGAAAAATCTAGAAACAATTTTGTTGATACGTTTTTTCGCAATATGCATTTGAAATGTCAAGTATAATAATAATTTTGAACCTGTTGATCTATGACGAAGCGTTCAAAAGTTAACAGTGAGTGCTGAAGGGGGGAAGAGGCTATAAAAAGCCGCACTCGTAATTGTGATTCCGTAGAACAACCATAGTTAAAAAAAAATTGAATTACCTTTACAACGATGTGCAAATCGACCTCTATGCCTTTCGACATTTTCAAGTTGCCTCCAGCGCCCTCTGACGAGAAATTGTGATGATTCTTATCTCAAAAAATAGGACCGGTAATACCATTTAATAAATTTCATGTCTCATTGTTTCACATCAAACCGTTCAAAAGTTATTGAGGTAACGGTACCATTCAGATTCGCACTTGTATTCGACATTTCAAATGCATACTCTGGAAAAACTTTTGAACCGAATTGAAAAAAATAGGATGGTTGGAAAGAGAATTGAATTATCTTTTCAACGATGTGCCATTGACCCCCATGCATTTGAAATTTTCAAGTTGATGTGCCCCCCGTGCCTTCTATCGGCAATCACAATGACTTTCATTTCAAAAAGTAGTATCGATGATATCATTCAATACATTTTTTTTCTTTATTCTACGTCGAACCGATCAAAAGAGTTAACAGGGGGGGGGGCTATTAAAAGCCGCACTGTATATAGTGCTCGTCTAAAGTCCCCCCTCCCCCCTACTAATTTTTGAACCACCTGGTATATCGCAACAAAATTTGAAGGTCTTAAATAGGAGATAAAAACCTACTTTTTCAAGAAAAAATCACAGCTAAAAGTTTCAAAATGGCGGCTGAGCGCCATCTTCAATAATTTTATTAAATAGAACACCCATTATTCCATTTTCGAAATCTGCTCGTAATTCTCAACAGTTTTCTTCAATACACTTTACTCCTTTATTCAATCATTTTCGAAATATTAACGTTTGAAAAATGACATTCCGGTTTAAAATGAAGTATGGATTTTGTTCACTTCCGGTAAAACATTTTGCTAACTAAACGTTATTATTAGTTTGGTTGAATTTCTCAATGAATTCGAATAATAAGAGGCGTAAAGAGAGTTTATTAAGGATAAACAGTACCGCTTACCGGAAAATTTCGAAGCCTACGAATGTGTTCTGTAAATTCACAATCAAAACAAATTAATTACTAAAAAATTATAATTTATTTTTGAATAACTGTTTCATTTAACCCCAACAATTATTTCATCAAGTGTTCAATGTGGCCCCCTCCTAAATCTTGACAATAAAGAGCCCTATTATAAATAGCTTCTCTCACGTTGATGAAAGTCTTTTCATCTATTTCTTCACATATATCTATTATTCTGCGTTCCAACTCTTCTATTGTTTGGCATTCAGTGGCGTAGATTTTTGACTTCAGATACCCCGAAAGGCAAAAATCTGGAGGCGTAAGATCCGGAGATCTTGGTGTCCATTCTGTACTTCCCCTGCGACCTACCCATCGCCCAGGAAAGTTTGTATTGAGGAACTCTCTAGCCATGCGATCGAAATGGGGAGGTGCCCCATCCTGTTGAAATATTATTTCACGATTTTCAAACTCTTCCTGACTGTTTAATACAATTTGTCCTATTCGAGGTTTAATTTCAGTTTCTAAAAGATTTCTATAAAGAACTCCTGTAAGATAGCCTCTGATGAAAATCGGTCCAACAACGCGATTGCCCAAAATCCCCGATCAACCATTCACCTTTTTAGGAAACTGGGTTAGTCCCTCTCTAAAAATATGCGGATTAGTATCGCTCCAGTATCGTAGATTCTGTTTGTTGACTTTTCCATTGAGAAAAAACGTGCATCCGTCTGCGAAACATACACGTTTTAGGAAGCCCCGTTCTCCTTCGATTGTTCTTGTTAACCACTCAAAAATTCAACCATCCGGTCTGGATCATCCTCCGTGAGAGCATGCAGGATTTTCATTTTATAGGGATGAAACTTTTCTTTTTTTAGGACTCTTTGGACACTTTTTGAACTTACTCCACAGGATTCAGCAACTGCAGACGTCGACTGAGTCGGATTGATTACCATTTCAGCAACAATTTCTACCTTTTTTTCTTCTGAAAGAGGCGGTCTTCCTGATCTTGGAGCATTTTTCACCACACCAGTGGCTTGGAGCTTATTTAAAAGTTTGCGCAAATATAACCTCGAAATAGGATTCTCGGGAAATCTATCATTAAACATACGGACTCCTAGATGATAATTTCTTCCAGCTTCTCCAAATATCAAAACTGCTTCAAATTCATCGTCTAAACTACGAGCCATGATCACACTTTTCATAAAAGGATTTAGGCGCTCAACGGACTATTTGACAGTTAGCAGTTCAGTTTGACAGTAAACAAGATGTTACCGCGACAACGATTTTTTCCAATGCAAACTTGATTGAAAGCAACATTAGTGTTTTTGGTTGGGTTTGAAATGACCAAAATGCACTTTTCAAACGTTAATTTTTCGAAAACAATTGAATTAGCAGTGAAGTGTATTGGAGAAAACTGTTGAGAATTATGAGCAGATTTCAAAAATGGAATAATATACGGGGTGTTCTATTTCAAAAAATTATCGAAGATGGCGCTCAGCCGCCATTTTGAAACTTTTAGCTGTGATTTTTTCATGAAATAGTAGGTTTTTATTTCCTATTTAAGCCCTTCAAATTTCGTTGCGATATACCAGGTGGTTCAAAAATTAGTAACCCGACTTTAGACGAGCACTTTATACACTTCGCCTCACAATTAATGCATAGTTACTATACAGGGTGTTATGTAATAAGTGTCCGATATTTTACAGGACTATTCCTCAGTTATTTATAAGGTGAAAAGTTCATATAAGACTGGGTCGGCGAGGCCTTCATTTTTTATAAACAGGGTGTTGAAAATTTATTTTTATTTTTGTTTTTCGTGAATAATTTTCAAAATAATGTCGATATTTGGACAAAAATTGGTATTTGGGGATTTTTTAATATGAGAAAATCAAATTTGATCTTGGTTTGGCCCTTAATTGTAGGGGGCGCCGCCTACAGGTCTTTGTCTCTTTTGGGGAGTCACAACTTTGTCTTGTCTTGTATGTATCACATTTTCTAGAAAACAAATCTATTCACCTATCATTTTTACACGAAAAAGGTATGCTTTTCAAAAGTCGCTACAAGCAGCCGTTTTTGAGATATTTTGATTTAAATTAATCGATGCATGAAATAATTTTTAAAACTTTTTTTTTATTCAACATAGAAACATTTCAATCACTAATTTTTAAACAACAATAAACAACGGAACACTAGATATAAATCTGAATCAAAATCACAATAAATATTCGAAATGTCCACCTCCTGCCTGTATGCACGCGTCCAACCTTCTTCTCATTGTTTCGCGCACTCTTTGGAAAATTCCTGGAGTATTCTGAATCGTTCTACAAGAGTTAATTATTCGAATACTTAATTTTTCTTCATTTTCGATAGGTGTCTGGTAAATTAAGGATTTTAGATGTCCCCACAGGAAAAAATCCAAACTGTTAAGGTCTGGTGACCCAGGGGGCCATGGTTGAGGCCCTCCCCGACCTATCCAACGGTTACCGGAAGTTTGATCTAAAAATTCTCGCGGTTGGATGCTAAAATGTGTCAGGGCACCGTCATGCATAAACCACATTTTATTTTGTAGTGTAAGCGGCACATCTTCTAGTAAAATAGGAAAATCTTCTTCAAGAAAATGATAATATCTCTCTCTCTCTCTCAAATCTTCCCGGAATAAAGAATGGACCTATAAAATATTCTCCAAGGATTCCTGCCCCCACGTTAAAGATAACTATTCTTGGAAATGCGATTCCTGTATCGCATTGGGGTTTTCCTCTGACCACAAATGATTGTTGTGAAAATTGCGTATAGCGTTGCGTGAGAAATTTGTCTCGTCGGTAAACAGGATTTCATTTTCAAATTAAAGTATTCTGAATAAGGCATTGGAGGAACCAACGACAGAAGTTGATACGTAACGGAAAGTCACGAGGGAGTAGTGCCTGAACTCTTTGAATATGGTAGGGATATAACAAATTATCAATTAAAATTTTCCATACCAGAACATGAGAAATGTTTAACGTCAGCGCTATTTTTCTGGAGCTTGTTTCCGGGTGTTCTCCTACCAGATTAAGGACTGCTTCTTCGGTTTCTAGGGTTCTTACCGTCTGATGTGCACCCCACAGATGACTAGCTTTATCAAAACTTCCTGTTTTCCTCAACCAAGCGTGAAACGTTTTTGAAGTAGGAGTTTTGCGGTTCTTATAACGCTCTCGATACAAACGTCTATCTCATATTTCCGTTAGCAAGTCCTTATGTAAAATGTATGTCAGCATACTCTGTATTGGTAAAGTTTACCATTTTTCAACAAATAATCACAATAATAATAAATAAAACCTCAAGATATTATTTTTGATATGACAGCACAAAAAAAACATTGAAATAAACTCACTAGCCTACTTGATCCTTTTATTTTCGAATAGTTCGCGAATCAATGAGAAAAAGATTGGATGCATCGATTAATTTAAATCAAAATATCTCGAAAACAGCTGCTTGTAGCGACTTTTGAAAAGCATACCTTTTTAACGTAAAAATGATAGAGGAATCAATTTTTTTCTAGAAAATGTGATACATACATGCACGTCAAAGTTGTGACTCCCCAAAAGAGACAAAGACCTGTAGGCGGCGCCCCCTACAATTAAGGGCCAAACTGAGATCAAATTTGAATTTCTCATATTAAAAAATCCACAAATACTAATTTTCGTCCCAATATCGACATTATTTGCAAAATTATTTACGGTACCCATTATAAATATCTCTCGTGATTTATGGATTTATGGGAAATATGGATGGTAATAGACGACAAAATCGCCAGTTATCTGAGCAAGGAAGTGGTAGTCATTCCCGAAGAAGGACGAAGCCAAGTTTACGTCGCTCACAAATAATCAAAACATAAAAAAATGTAATAAAAAATAAAATCGTCGAAAAAATAAACTGAAAACCAAAAAATAAAATGAACCTTTTTAGTCTTAATAACTAAGCTCCTGAACTAATGTAAGGGCCGATTTCATAATGAAATTAAATACTCCTTTAAATGATAAAGGACACTTTATGTTTCGCAACGATTTCATAATACAATTTTAAAGATAAAGGTGCCTTTAAATGATACTTTAGTTAAATACCGAATGTTGCGTATTTAATGGCTTAAAGGCCTCTTTAAGAAATGTCAAATGTCAACCTTCCTAACCTCAAAACAAGTATCATTTTGAATTTTGAGGCATTTTGTTAAGTGTGTTGATTTTGAGACTCATACATTTTTTATTTTATCATTATGGACCATCAGGCTTCATCTAGTTCTAGTTCGAGTGATTCTGACGACGATTATGTTTTTGTGAGACGTAGGAAAGTATATAGAGAACGAGTGAACAACTTAGAGAAATTTGACGACTTGGATTTCTTCGATAGATTTAGGATTACCAAACCAACATTTCATTTACTTCTGGAAACTATTGAACACTTAATAGAGACACCAACTAACAGGTAGGCGTTAGCATATTGTAGTAATTGTCATGTTTTATAATATAATTTTTATAGGGTGGAGTATTAAACCAATGAACCAAGTCCTACTTACATTGAGATTTTATGCACTGGGTTGTATGCAGAAGGCAGTTGCCGATTTTACTGGTGTTTCAACTCCTTCAGCATGTAGGATCATTAGCAAAGTGTCAAATGCAATTGCTTCATTGCACAGACAACACATCAAAATGTATGAAACATATGAAGAGATGGAAAGTTCTGCAGCTAAGTTTTACCAAGTTGCAAGATTTCCTCGTGTAATAGGTGCAATAGACTGCACACTCATAAAATTGATTCACCTGGAGGAGATGATGCTGAAATTTTTAGAACAAGAAAAAATTTTTTGGTCTAAAATGTGCAAACCGTTGCAGACAGTGATTTGAAAATCAGAGACATTGTGGCAAGGTGGCCTGGATCAAGTCATGACCAAACCATATTCAATAATAGTAGGTTGAAGCGACGATTTGGAGATGGTGAATTTGGCACATATATGCTGCTAGGAGATAGTGGCTATAACCGAAGCCATATTTAATGACGAAACTGCAGGAAACTCATTCACCTGCAGAAAATTTATTCAATGAGTCCATCATTAGAACAAGATGTACTGTTGAAAGGCAGTATGGGGTGTGGAAGCGAAGGTTTCCTATTTTGAAATTAGGAATGAGGGTGAAAGTGGAAACTGCTTTCAACATTATTATTGCAACTGCAATATTACACAATTTGGCCATTGAGGAGAATGAAGACATTCCAGAAGAATGGTTAAATGAGGAATATAATGATATTGACCTTGCTCCACAACACGATGATAACATTCATTTGGGACGTAACGTTAGACAGTTTTTGATTTTAAACCATTTTGCAAGGTTGTAAATACCTTTTATTAAGGGATTTTTCAATGAAAATAATACTTTTTGCTGAGTTACAGCCTCTGAATCTAAATATCACACTATTTATATATCATTTTTCATAATAAAACATTTGAAAATACATCATTTTTTATTCATGTTCAGTTTTTGTTCCTTCAATTTCAAATCACAATTTAAAATGTTCATTTTGATTTCATGTTTGTCCTCCTCCCTCTGTCGTTTTCTTTGACGATCTTCTCCTTCCATTTTTTTAGTTCTATCTCCTCCCTCAGTAACACAGTTTTCTTTTTATAATACTCTTCTTTAGCCAGTTGTAAAGAACTCTAAATTGGCATTGTTGGCCGCAGTTTCTTATTTTTTGGCGTTCTCAGTTGTTTTGGTGTATACCTTGACCAATCAACTGGCAAAGTCTGAAAATATAAAATGATTCCATTATATAATACACTTTAATTTAATACAATTGAATGAATGCAATAACTGAAAATCACAGTGATTATTTGATGTATGTAGTAGAAGGACAGATCAGTTGATCTGTCCAAGAGATGTCACTGCATATATAAAATGAAACTTTCAGGAACAAAGAGGAATTACTCAATACTTGTCAGCTACATCTTGACAGATCAACTGATCTGTCTTAACAGATGCATTAAATATCTCTGTAATTTTCAGAAACGAGAAGAGAAAACCCAAAAATGAACATTGAACCTTCTCGAAGAACATACAGACAGTATTAAGCCATAATAGTTTGACTTAATTATTTGTTATTATGAAGTTGAGGAGTGTAAAACTGTGAAAAAAGGCCATGAATCATCATGGTAGGTATTATTAGAATATATTGTTTAGATATTCAATGATGAATGTTGCACTTCTATAGAATATAAATATCAACTTAATACTTCAATTTCAATATTACTGAAGTTCAAATATTTAATCACCTGAATATCAGCATTCTGGGTACTTGAGTTATCAATGTTCGTCACAGGTGGAACATCCAGTTTGGAAGAACTTGAACAGCATTCTATAACCAAAAAAATCAGGAAGAATTTTATATTTGAATGATAATGTATTTTATTACTGAAAATAACATAATATAAATTAAACCATCAAAATAATCAGACAACTTACAAAATCTTCTGCTGCTGTAGACACTGCATTATCTTTATCATCCTCCATTAGCACAATGAACTGAAAAAATTAGTCTTTCAATGTTGATAGATATTATGAAATATAGTTTAGTACCTCTTCACACTGGTCCTGATTTATAACTTCAATATTCTCCATATTTATCCCTCAACTGGGTTGTAGACAGCATCAGAATCATTAGGATTATGAAAACCAATGACAGTTTTTCATTTATGACTCTCAGAACTGCTTCAACCACAGGATCCCAATCAGGCTCATTTGTTGTCCACCTCCTGTTCCTCGATAATAGCCTCTATTTTCAGCTGCACATTTCCTTGACTTGGTTTTTTAAATTTTCATATTTGGCTTTCAATTGTTCCATGGATCTTGCCTGTTGGATTGGTCCTTTGGCATTCAATTGAAAGTCACTTTATTCCAAGCTTCAATCTTAAAAAAAAGTTTGGACATTATTAAATACATAAAATGTTGATCAAATAGTAACAAACCTTATTGCTATTAGAGACTTTATCACTGGTCTTGCATTCAATGATATTTTTGAACTTCTCCACTTCCTCAACAAGGAGCATTTCTTCCTCTTTCGTAAAATTTGAAGATCGTTTTACTCGTTTTAAGATTTTACCTTCCATTATACTTAATAAACACCTATTCAAACAAAGCACATCCACTCCCAACTCACTACAACACAAGAATAACATGAGAATAAGAATAACCTAGCAGGAAAACCCAAACCACCCCAAAAAAACCCCATAGATAATATTTTTAATCCTGCCTAGGGTGTCTAGTATCCCAGTAACCGATGCAATTGTACCTGTTTCAGGTATACCAACATTGCTAATTTTCGTCAAATGGACATTTAGTTAAAATTCCATCATCATATGATTATGAAATCACCATTACTTCATACTGCATTTAAATGACACTTTAAATAAAAGGATCATTTTACAAAAGGAGCTATTAGCATTTCATTATGAAATCGGCCCTAAGTAACTAATTTTGAGTCGGCGCCAAACAAACACACAAGCAAATTAATTACGTAAAGCGTAAAATGATGGCAGCGGTGTGCGCGGCGACGGCGCGTTCCTTCGCCGGAAATTTCCGAGCGTTCTCGAAGTCAATATCAGCGAGACAGCTACCCGAACGGGCACACATGTGAGAGCACATGTCTTTTCTGGAATGTTATTGCCTATCGCTGGAGATTTCACGTTGCATTTTTATGTTATTTTGTTTTGGTCAATTACTTAAAGTAATTTAAATTCGTTGATTGTTTGTTTGGCACCGACTCAAAATTAGTTACTTACATTAGTTTTGGAGCTTAGTAATTAAGACAGAAAAGGTTCATTTAATTTTTTTCTTTTCAGTTTCTTTTTTCGTCGGTTTTATTTTTTGTTAAAATGTTTTAATTTTTTAATTTTAGCTAAAATCTACTGATTGCTACCTACTTGATTTGGATTACTTTCAAAATACTTACCTATCCACCTTACTTCAACTACAATCTGTTATATACTATAACTATCTGGTACCAGTAGACCAGGGTCAAACCGATTTCATGAAAAAAAATTTCAATTTTCGTAACAAACAAGCAATATTATCGTTGAAACTCGACTTCAAAATGGCAAGAAAAAAAGATATTGTTCGTCTGAAAAAATATCGTTAAAAATGAAAAATAAAAAAAAACACTTTTTTATAATTGATTTTTTAATTATCTTGAGAATGTCTTATTTTTTATTGCAAATAAGCGTTGAAATTGATGAAAAAGATCAATTTTCATATAATATAATGTCATTTACATTCAATGGGAGATGCCTGGCAATGTTTGTGCCTGGCCTCATCCTCAAGAAAGAAGTCCCCTTAGCAGTACATCCCTTCGCACACTGATCCATCCTAATGATAATATCAACTGAAACTAGCCAGAGAAGTAAATAAATACAAAAATTATAAAAAAATTAAAGACAAGCTTTTATATATGAAAATGCACTGAAAAAGAGAAATAATTTCTTTCACTGTTCGTTCTAGGTTATTCTGTGAGTAACAGATTCAAAAGCTTGCCACGGATACAAAATAGCTGCGGCAAGATTTTGAATCTGTTACTCCCATATAACCTAGATCAAACAATGAAAGAAATAATTTGTTCTTTTTTATGCATTTGTACATATAAAAGCTTGTCTTAAATTTTTTTTATAATTTTTGTATTCATTTACTTTCCTGGCTAGTTTTAGTTGATATTATCATTAAGATGGATCAGTTGTGTGCGAATGGATGTACCTACTGGTGAAGGAACTAACTTCTTTCTTAAAGATGAGGCCAGGCACAAACATTGCCAGGCATCTCCCATTGAATGTAAATGACATTATATTATATGAAATTGATCTTTTTCATCAATTTCAACGCTTGTTTGCAATAAAAAATAAAAAATTCTCAAAATAATTGAAAAATCGATTATGAAAAAGCATTTTTTTTGGTTTTTTGGATTTTTAGCGATATTTTTCCATACGAACAATATATTTTTTCTTGCCATCTTGAAGGCGAGGCTCCAACGAAAAAACTGAGAACTGATAAAGTAATAAAATTGAAAATTTGTATATCTATTTTTTGGATTGAAAATTAGTCTTTTTTTTCAATTTAAAATCGTATACAATCGAAAAATAGATATTTTGCTTTGAAAAATTACAACTCATTTAAAACACAATAAAGAATGTTTTTTTGCAGGAGATAAAAATAAAAAAAAAGTCGTTTTTAGCGCTTTTCTCGTTAATTTTGAGGTTATGTTGAAAAATTATTCCTACAAAAGTTTTAGATTTTTCAATTATCTACAACTTTTCTCTCGATATGATGCATATTTCAGCCAATGTTCAACCATGAAAACCATGAAAACCCCCCTTACGGAACTTTTACTGAGTCCACTTGAATTTTTTTAATTCACTTATCATTTACCCCAAATTTTATGACCATCCACATACTGCTAAGATTTTTTTTTGTTTCAAAAATTATTGGCCCTGGTCTACAGCGACTTCGTCCGCGTTAAACTTTGTTTTTTTGTGACGACTATTACAAATTCACTCACCCCTTTGAAATTCCTAAAAATACTGAAACATGTATTTCTTTATTTGTAACAAAGACCTCAAATACCAATTTTTATAACCTTAACTTCTGAACTTACACAAACTTTCACCCCCTAGGGGTTGCATTTATGAAAACACTGAAACCTGTATTTATTTATCCCTTACAAGGACCTTAAATACTTATTTTCATTACCCTAATTTAAAAACTAACGGAATACTCATTGCAAACTTTCACCCTCATTTCACCCCTTTGGTGGTTGTATTTATAAAAACACTGGAATACACATTTCTTCTATTTGTATCAAAGACTTCAAATATCAATTTTTATGACCCAAACTTGAAAACTAACTATACAGACTTTCAATCCCCATTTTACCCCTTTAGAGTTGAATTTTCAGGAACCCTGAAACACATTTTTATCTTCATTTGTGAAGAAGAGCCCAAATACTAATTTCCATTACTCTAATTTTAGCTCTGAGAACCAGCGGTTTGGTCAGGACGTTTAACGTATATTAGTCAAACAGTGAGTCAGTTAGCAAGGACATGTAATTAATATATGTACATATTACCCCAAACACGAGGTAGCTGTTGTGAACCGTTGAGGAAATCCCTCGACTGTCTTCCGTCTCCATCATCAAATGAACTCTGGGCCTCCATATGTTGTAGTGTCATCAGAACTACATATAATAATAATAATACATTTATTCACCACAGAATTTTTCTTACAATAATGCATTCAATACAACAGCAATCCAACAAAAGGGGTAAATAAATACAAAATCCCAAAAAGGTAAACCTGCGCATGGGTAATTTGATCTATGTGATCCTGCTACTGTTTGTACTCCAAAATATAAATAATAATAATGGTAATAATATAATAAAATAATAGTAAATAATAATAATTATGACTGTATTTTTACACACAGACACAGACACAATTTCTATCACACACACAAACACACTCAGAAATCTAAGCTAAGGTATAAACAAGTTAGTCAGATGAGTTTTTATAATGAATGAATATCAAGGCATCAGAATGCGATTGATATTTCTAGTTATTTTTTATATCGATTTGTTTCTCAATTGTATATCTAGGTTTTGCAGAATCCAGGTCTTGAGTTATACCAAATCATAACAATTCAAAGAGAAAATATCAGTGTCATAAATTTTCCACGTTTCCGTAAGTACAATTATATCAAACTCAATCCTGAACCCTTGCAACATTACCTGTAGTTCATCAAAGTTTTTTGCAAGACTACTTATATTGTTTTGAAATATCCTCAATGTATCACAGTTACTCCTTTCTAGAATATAATCGCATTGTGCTGTGGAATTTAATTCGACTGTTTTTATTTCAGTTATTTCATAATCCCTCACCTAATTGTCCATTTTCTAACAGTAATGACAGCTAATGCTCATAGACTAAATTGAAGATTTATAAAAATTTACAAACAAATGTTAATACGATATAATAATATAAAATAGAGATATGATAATAATAATGGAATATAAACATACACACCTTACATATATTAATAGAAGGGCGGTTGTTTAGAACGACTCAGTTGTGGCTGTTAAGTCTGGACCTGGTTGTTATTTTTGTACTTGCTGCAGCTGTTTTCATTGTGCTTTCCTTGAAAGCTTTCTTTTCTTTTTCTTCTGATGTAGTTTTTTCGTCCATTCGTGTCTGTTTCTTTGTAACAATTTCCTTTTTTTCCCGTTTAGTATACTTTCTGATCCTCCTTCTACTTCTATGTTTACTTCAGTTACCAGATGTTTATTATCTTCCAAGTCCTCAACTGTATATTTTACTCCTTGAATTAAGAGTGTTACTTCTTATAAATGCTTGCTGTCCGTTTTCTCTTGCTTGTTTTAGATGCGTTCGTAATACTTTCTGTCTACTGTAATCTTCGGGGGTATAATCTTCTGTGACAATGATTCCAGGGCCCTTGAACTTCTGCCTGCCTGCTTTTATGTCCAGGTGGGTGTCAAGGATTTTCAGGAAGTTTCTTTTATCGTTTATTTCATCATCTTCTTCCTTAATCCCATAAAGAACTAGATTGTATTTCCTTATTTTTCGCTCGGTATTAATGAGCCGTTCATTCAGTTTTTTGTTTTCTTCTCTAAGGGCAAGATTCTCTTCCTTTACACTCTTCAGTTCTTCAATTATCTCCTTCCTTATTGATCGAACTTCTTGTTTGAGTTCCTCTGTAGCTTTTGTACTTATTGCCTTAGTCTCCTTCAATATCTCGTAGATCTGATTGTTTGTAATTTGCGATTCCATTCCAGATTTGGTGTAAAACATGCTGATTCAGTGCAATTGATCCGTCCCCTCGATGGTTTTGTAGCAGAAAGTTCAGTGTATTGTTTTGGATATTAGAACTCTAGTATATAATTCCTTCATACAATGTTAATTTGATAATGTTGTGGCGTACCTTTTGCTTATCGTGTGCCTATTGTCTTTGTTACTATATCACTACACTTTAAAAAATTTAAAATGGTCATAAACACACAATTTAAACGTTCATTCGTGATCGTAGCAGAATACGCTGGTGCTGTATCAACCGCTCTAACTGTACTGTAACTGTATATGTTTCAACAAAATCGGTTCACAGGTGTAAAATCGATAAATCATCCCCTAGGGGTGTAATTCAAATAGGACCAACTTCGAAGCATACCCTATACAATGAAATAGAATCATCCAAATCGGATAACCCAGTACAAAGTTATGCGTAGTAGAATCGGTTAAAAGAAAATTCAGTGGTCAACCAACAATAATCCCCCATTTTCCTACCCTTGGGAGTGGATTTTTTTTAAATCCAAATGGGACCAACTTCGAGGTGAACCCTATCCATTAAAAACAGAATCATCAAAATCGGACAACACTGTAAAAAGTGATGCGTGGTCATACATAAAAAAACAATAACAGTAAAAAAAAACGCACGACCACTCGCAACGACGTGTGCCCTTACGTGTGTGCCCGTTCGGGTAGCTGTTATTAACTTCGGGAAAGCTCGGTAATTTCCGGTGAATGGGCGCGCCACCGCCGTGCATCCCGCTGCCATTTTTTTATGCTTTACGTAATTAACTTAATTGTTTATTTGGTGCCGACTCAAAATTAGTTACATATATTAGCTTAGGAACTCCCTTAAGACTAAAATGGTTTATATTATTTTTCTCTTTTCAGTTTCTTTTTTCGTCGATTTAATTTTTCTTCAAAAAGTTTTTATTAAGCTCTATAGGTAGTACACAATCGTTCCTATCAAATCCTAAATTCGATTATTTGGCAATACTTTCTACCTCGGGGGTTCAAAAGTAATATTTTTCAAAATCTAGATAACTATTCAAGCATATTAGATTTTTTATTAATTTCTCGGATTCTAAGAGGTTACAGTCGCAGAAAAATCAAATCAGAAAAAGACAGATCGCTACCCAAACCACAATTTGCATCTTCGAATTTATTCTGCTTGGCCAGTTCCAATCATGATTCCACTCATGCTCAGTAATCATAAGAAAATGTGAAGATTTTTCCATGGAGATGAAATTTGTTGGTTTGATCAGATCTGGAATGATCTGCGACTAAAAGATAAGTTTTAGCCACTATTTCTCATCTTGGGAGGTACTCATGTTGAAAATAGGAACGTTCAGAAAAATATATTTCCCTTATTTTTCCCTTTCAAACACGATATCTGTGGCTTCTTACTCCCTATTTCCATATTACGGCTGAAGTATACCGAGTGACAACGGGACTAGGGCCAAGCCTATATCTCCTTCATTACATACATAGATATGAGACACAATTTCGGATTAACAGACATTTGACAACAAAATGGCCGACTTTCGGTTTTGCCAGAATAGCCACCAACTTCGATTTTTCAAACGGAACGCCCTGTATGTTTGATGTTTTTCGGATTCTACGGCTCAAATTTTTATTTTACTATTAAAAATAATAATTTCCCAATTTTTTTTTAGCCCAGGAGGCCTTGATCTGGTTAAAATCTATACTTATTTACATCAGTAACTCACAGTAATATTCATTTCATCGACAAGATGAATAACAAATCCTACAGCAAGAATTGAAATTTTCTGAACGCATTTTTAACGAAAAAATCGTTTTTTTCAAATGGTACTTACCGAGGGCCATCTTGCTATTCGATAGAGAATTCAATTACCAATTCAACGATATACATTATGTACCACTTTTTTTTATTCAAAACTAAAAACGATCAATTATTGAATTTGTACAATATTATATACGATGCCTACAAATTCCAATGAGGTATCCGTTTAGGTTTGATGAAATGAAAGGCATCCGTGGAATAATGGAAAACAGTAGGTATTAATGGCATGTCAAAAGTGAAATACCAATTTTACTTGTCATCTCGTTTCGTTCGTAAAAAGTTTTTTTGAATTGGAAAATAATAATCGTTATTTTCGAAACGATCAAATCGAATGCTAGTGTGTTAAGACGGTACCCATCAATGACCTATTTCAGGAAATTGGAAAGGATGCTAGGGAAAGAACCAGCTGATCAAAACCACATCCACTTCATCGTCAGTAAAGAACCGGAAACTAATGTTCATTTTTCTCCATCTACCTCAGTGCGAGAATTGGAAATTGAATGTGGGATCAGCAGGGAAGGTGCCAAAAAAGGTTTTGAAAAACAAATATCGGTCCTATAAATACAGTTTGCATCAGCATCTATATGAAAATGACCCAGAACGGAGACTAACTTATTGTAATTATCTTTTGCGTCATCATGATTTGCATAATGGTTTTGTTTCGAAGATACGTTTTCGAATATTGGTATGTTCAATAGGAATAATACAAGGTATTGGGCTCAAGAAAATCCTAGGTTGCTGAGAGAAGGTAATTTTCAAGAAAGATTTGGATTCAACGTCTGGGTAGGAATCATAGGGAGAAAAATCATTGAACCATTTTTTTTCGACGGGCCTTTGACGGACCAAAGATATCTAGAATTCTTAGAGAACGATATTCAAAATAATATCAACGATTCACCTGAGAACATCAGGGAAAATATGTTTTTTTCAGCAGGACCACATAATCTAATATTGTTCGGCAATATCTCAGTGATACCTATGGGCAGAGATGGATTGGAACAAATGGTCCAATCAGATGGCCAGCCAGATCGCCCGATTGAACCCCTATTGATTTTTATTTATGGGGTCACATAAAATCCAAAGTATACTCGAGGAAACCACCTTCTTTGGAGGACTTGAGAGATGAAGTTGAGCGCCCATTTCAGGAAATTCCTGCTCACGAACTGATAAATGTGATGAAGTGTACAATAAATAGAAATAGTCTATGTGTTAGGGTAAACGGGCAACACTTCGAACATATCATTGGTCACTAATGAATGAAATGACTTTTCGATGGTTGCGAAACTCTTCTATTGAAAACAGGATAATGGTATTGTGAGTAATAACTTGTACGTTGAATGTTTCACTGTTTCAGTCGTTAGATTTATTCAAACAGTTTGATTATATTAAAGTTATCTTTTCTGTCGATTATTTTTGGTAATTCATTGTTACCATTCTGAAGTGAGACTGCATCACTGCATGTCCTATAATTGCAACAGCGACCCCTTAATTTCTCACATACTTTGCTCTTTCATGTTTTTTATTTTGCACTGATCCTGACTCCATGAACTCAAGCATGGTATGATATGTTTTTCCTTGGATTAATTTCATTGAAAATTCGAGCCGTAGCTCTAGCACATCGCTAATTTTCTTGTCTAGTATAAACCATTTTTGACAGTTTTCACACGATTGAAGAAACTACATTGAATACGTCAATATACCACAGGTGTTATTGTAGAAGAGCGTAATACATTGAAATAAGACTTGTCCAAAGGTATGCGTACAAAAACACAGGGGAAAATAGTACTATGAAAACGTCTGCTCCACCTTCCAAACTATTATTTCTGGAAGCATACTATTTTTTAATACAGTGACGTTCCAACAGTAATTTGGAAACCAACAAATATCCTATAAATTATTATTGTCAGCAAATATTCTACAATAATTTCAGAATACTGTGAAAATTGTAATGTATAGGTAATGACAAAAAAATTTGATTTACACTTATTTTTCATTGAAACTTCGACAACACGTGATCTATTCTCAATTGAATTACACCGATGTGTTTGTGATTGAATTCCCTTCAAAATGATGTATCACGAATATGGTAATCCTATTGAAGATTCTGAAGTAGGGGGTGCTGGGGTGAGGAGGTTGATAGCCAGTGATGACGTATTTGATGGACGAGTTCCCCCTCGAATAAAAAAACGACGGGTCTGTGCGATTTTAAGTGTTTTACTGTGATTTCAGATACCTATAAGGGGGGGTGACAAGTTTAGTTGGGACACACTGTTATGAACGTAATGAATCATAATATTCATTATGCAATATCCTTGAATGGTAGATATGGACTTTTTGTATATTACTTTGAGGAGTGCAATATTTTCATATACAGGGTATAATCAAACTTCTTGCACACCCGTGAATGGCGAGTGTATATTGCCATTTTTTAACGAATTACAATGGTTAATATTGAAAAATAAAAAATTTGAAAAATGTTTTGTTCTTTGTAAAATTTGACAAAATTTTGGGTGTAATTTCAGGTGACCTACTCAGAGAAAAACTTTGGCAATTGCCGACTGCCATAAACATTTAACTCGACATTTGAATAATGTAGAATGTTGAACTGATTGTGTAGTAAATGTATACATTGCAGGCTGCCTGAGATAGATATTCAAAGTGAAGAAAACAACTAACCATATTATATACTGGTATAAAGTCAGAACTAGTTGATTCCAAACTCTGCTTTGAGGTATCACAGTCACAGTATTAAAAAGGGAAACATTCGCAATTGAATATTGTTTCGAAAAATAATATCACGACCATTGTAGTGATTCAGACATTCAAAACACGTGCACTGAACACCGTTGCCAAGCAATATTCTCGCATGCACGGTTTACAAAGCTGTCTACGAATGAAAGTTTGTAAGATTCTACTGGTGTTTTCTGATTGGCTGGTGAATGAAAGATCCTAATTAGCAACCAATCACAAAACAGTTCGCGATGTGCAGGAGAATTAATTTGAACATTATTTATTGTCTTTGTCTTTTGCTGGCTCTTAAAACTAAACACCGAGCTGTTCCGTGCGTATTTTGAAGAGTAGAAGACAAGATGAATCACGCGTCGTATTTTATGAATGAAGTAGTAAATTTCAATTCTGGTTGGATTCTGGAGTCGCCAATCACTATGCGGGCGTTTTCGTACTAGAAATATAAATTATTTTTTGATAGAATGGCAAATTTTTAAAAGACAAAGACCAAAATTCATTAATTCTTGTGCACATTGCGTACTGTTTTCTGATTAGTTGTTGATTAAGATCTTTCATTCACCAGCCAATCAGAAAACACTATTGAATTTGGAAAGTGAATTAAATAAAAATTATCAAATTCAATTTTGATATACTATTGCTTTTTGAACTGATGATGCCAAAACAAAAAAAATTAAAAATCTATATAAATCAAAGATCTTTCAAAATATCATCAAAATGTTCATAAAGTTACATTTGGAATTATCTGCCTGTGAAAAAAGTCGAAAATTGTAAGAAGTCGAATAATAAAATAGGTAAGAAACTGAGATTTTTCATTCATTTCATCCTGATAATCGATTGTTTCAACGCGTTTTCATTAGCTGTGTGTATATGTGTATGTATACAGGGTTATCCATTGGGAAATGAGCATACACCGGGGTGCTTCTAAATAACCGATATTTCATTGGTTTATCATTCTTTATAACCAAGATACAGGGTGATTTATTAATTTTCTCCATTTTTTCAATTAATCATAACTTATGAACCACTCCATACATTTTTGTAATATTTGGTTCGTATGTTCTTTGTCCACAGTGATGTCGATTAACATAATGGAAAAAAGTCTTATTCCAGGCTCGGCCTTAAAAAAATTAATAAGTTGGTTTCGAGTAGAAACAACATCCTGTATATCAACATTTTGAAATTTTATTTACAAATTTGGAAGGAGCAGAAAAAAATAAGTGAGACTAAATATATTTGGTGTTTCCGCATACAACTTTTTTACTTATTAACTTGAGTCAAATCTAGATCTTTCGATAATGAGGTGGAACACAATTAAATGTGTTTCCCCAAATGTTACTTTTCCAGCTTTAATCCATGAATCATCAACTGTTTCTCATTCTCTTAATTTCTGGATCCCAACATTATTGAAAAACGAGAGGACATGTCCCTATTTGGGACTAATTATTATTATCAATGACTAACTTTCAAACACCCTGTATGCGTAAAAAAATTATCATAACATTTGTTCATTGCGCTGCATTCAAGAAAAAATAAAATAAAAAAGAGGAAAAATGCCTATTTCGAAAAGAGCGTAACTTATTTTTAAACAAAAATAACGTTGCAACAAATTGTATTAAGTTACGCGAAAAAAATTAGACACAAAAAAAAATTAAACAACATAACTCATAACAGTTGTTCAAAGTGGCATCCGTTTTGCTCAATACATTTCCGCGCTCTTGAAGTAAGATTTGTAATTCTAATCATAGCTTGGTCATTTCTCAGTTCGTCCCATGCGTCCTCAATTCTCCGTAGAAGGTCCTCTCTAGTGTTTACTTCAGTTGATTAAAATCGGGCCCCCTTGCAGGCCAGTTGTGAGGTTCTCCTCTGCCTATCCAATGATTTGGGAAGTTGTCATTTAAAAACTCTCTCACTATTACCCTGAAATGGAGTAAAGCCCCATCATGTTGAAGGTACATGCCTCCAACATCAACTCCTGCATCATCTAGCAATATGGGTAAAATATTTTGCAGGAACTCCAAATACACTTCACCCGTTAGTAGATGTGGTAAGATATGGGGTCCAATTAATCGGTTGTTAATAACGCCACACCAAACATTGAAGGAGATCCTGATTTGTGAGTGTGTTTGTTTCATGGCGAACAGATTTTGGTTTGGCCCAAACATGGGAATTCCTTGAATTATTAACACCGTCTCTGGTAAATTGAGCTCCTTCGCTAAATGAACATCTGTATATGATCCTATTATTTTGTAATACCCATCTACTAAAAGCCAATCGAGCAATTTCATCTCCTGCTTGTAGCCTCTGAACTTGCTGTAAATGGTACGGATGTAGATTATTTTTTCTTAATCTTCGCCAAACAGTAGACTGAGGAACATTAGTGGCGTGACTGATTCTTATCGTACTAATTTTTGGATCATTCTGTACAAGGTTATGAATATCTTGCTCCAAATCGACATATCGTCTTTCATAACTTTCATTTTGTGCTACAGTTGGAAATTTACCGTGTTCTCTAAGGTAACTAAACACATTAGAAAAAGTCCTGTCCGTGCATATTCTCTTTGGGTAGCTTTCTCATTACCATCACAAAATTCATAGACATACAACATGTCTGCATATTCATTATTATCAAATATGTGTGGATTTTAAGTAAGCAATAACTGTTATCAACAAATAACGTAACAACACAAGTACAAACTCTAAAGTCAACAACTAACGTCAAAATTGTACTCTGACTAATAAGTAAAAATGTTGTATGCGGAAACACCAAATACATTTGGTCTTACTTATTTTTTCTGGTCGTCCCAAATTTGTAACTTAAATTTTAAAATATTGATATACAGGGTGTTGTTTCGACTCGAAACCTACTTATTAATTTTTTTAAGGCCTGACCTGGAATAAGACTTTTTTTATTATGTTAATCGACACCACTGTGGACAAAGAACATACAAACCAAATATTACAAAAATGTATAGGGTGGTTCATAAGTTATGAATAATTGAAAAAATGGGGAAAATTAATGAATCACCCTGTATCTTGGTTATAAAGAACGATAAACCCATAAAATATAGGTTATTTAGGAGCACCTCGGTGTTCTCCATCTACCCTTACTGTATGCGCATTTCCCAATCAATAACCCTGTATATGTATGTATGTTTGAATGTATGGTATGAATGTATGTATGTATGTATGAATGGATTCTTTCAATTCTGGTTTCAGCACTTTCACCAAAATTGCTAGAAAAGCACCTTTTTGAATTTATCAACTACAGGAGAAAACTCATGGATTGATTCAACCACATCAGAAGTTTTTGCTAACTTTTGATGAAAGTAGAATTGTAGGGGGAGTCGATAGGGCTTTTCAGCCTTTCCGTACCTCAACCTATAAGGCCTTCTCTGTACATAACTTTTGGTTAAAACTACTAAGACAGTATCAGTGAATTCGCCAAATCTTTGAAATGTAAATTGGGAATTTTTACCAGTGAATTCACCAAATATTGTGAATTAGACATATTTTTCACGATCTTGCTGGGAATACTATGGAATTATTGTACTATCATCGGTTCTTAATACGTGTGCAAAATTTCAAATGATTCGGATGTCTGGAAGGGGGTGAAAATTAATTTCAAAGAATCCGTTACATATATTCATACATACATGATATGGAAAAAAAACATAACAAAGTAACTGAGTTATGGAAAAATATGGCTCAACTTTCTCCTTGGCAAAATAATATTGATATTTTATTCGTTTCTGTACCGATTGTCAACTTGATACGCCTCTGATTTTTGCGTTCATATTCAGTAGTCCTTCCAACGAAATCAGGCCAAAATATTCTGTATTCGTCCAGCCTCTTCGTTACTTTCAGCGACGCCTACACTTCCTCAAATTTTATTTGCACAGACTCCAGCGAACTTGACTTTTTCGTGTACCCACCGACAATAGAACGGATAATGCGATTTGGATGATGGCCATTCTGCACAGGAGCTTTAGGATTCATTTGTTGCATTGTGAAAAGAGTTTCCGTATTTGTGTCGATTCTTCGGCAGATTCGATAATTGGAAAACATATTTTTTAGAACCAGTCCTGGTCCTTCGAGCCGGATCAACAATGTGTGATTTTTCCTATTCCTGATATATTGTTAATGGAGCACATTTCATATACAATATGCATTATAAATTTTATAAGTACAGAAAACTGCAAACTCAAAAAATGTTGCCATCATAAAAATAATTACATAATGAGATATTTCTTATAGGTTAGTCTGTTCACAAATAATTTGCCAAAATCCTCTGATAGTGCGAACATGACACATTCTTGTCACTTTACTCATATTATTTCTATTATCATTAGTCCAGTATGAAGGGGTATCTTCAAAAGGTGGGGTAGGAATGATTATTATATATGTTATTTAGTTCCAGACCCAGAGGAAAAATCCAAGTTTTCGACCTTGGGTGGAGGGGGGGGGGCGGTCCGCCATCTTGGACTCAAGATAAAGATATATCGCACATATATTTCGAAAGTGACACAAGTCAAAAAATTTGGATTTTGAGATTTTGTGTCAGATAGAGCTTATAAATGATGCTCAATTGGTGTTTCAATAGTGCATTATGTTAGCTTTGATACTTACCTGTTAGATGGCGCTTGTGTCAGTTTTGACGGATTCAGTAGAGCCAGCTTAGTACTATTCGAACTATAGATGTGTCAGTGTGTTTATTTTTCGTTTTTGTTCATGCTTTGTACAAAAACGTATTCTTTTTAGTTTTGTCTCGTTTTTTCAAATGAACTACCGTATTATTTGAGTATTATTTTGAGTTGAGGCAATTTTGTTGAGTGTGTATATCGTATTAGAGTTCAGACGAGTCAGGTAAGTGATATACCGTGTATTTCTTCTAGATTATACACTTTAGAACAGTTATTTTAAAATTTGGGGTTATGTCACTTTGATAAAAAAAAAATTAAATCTCTTTTTTGCTCAAAATAAACATATTTTCGAACTGTTTTCGAACTTTTTTAATCAATTACAAACACAATTATTGATTATAATAAGAATTTAGAAGAAAAACCTAATACAAAAAATTATTGTCTAATGGCCAATTTATGCAACAATATCATAGTCCGAGTCTCTGTCTCAATCATAAAATCGAGTTGAATCTGTATATTTCAATGGGAGCATTTATGCAACTTTTTTATTATCTTAAGAATATAATATAAAACGTTCATGTGCATCGATACCGATTTGACAAATGACATTAAAAATTGATAATTTCGACTTTGGTTTCTGAATAAAATGGGATAAAAAAGATTATTTTCAAAGACAAATACGCTATTGGACATTTGTGAAAACAATTGCTGAAATAATGCTAAAGACTGACATGCATAAATATAAAAAAACTTGAAGACAACGACTGAGACAATATGATTGTATACACATAACAATGTTGCATAAGTTGGATCTAAATTGGAAAAGGTTAGGTGCATTTCAACACTAGTAACAAAAAGCATGTAAGATTTCGATTTCAAATGTAGTATTTCTAATCTTTTTCAAAACCAAGTAAAATGCTAAATGAATTAATTTTGACTGGAGATGAAGAGAAGTATCTGTAAATGACCCAACATAAATGTAATATTATTATGATCAATATTGAAAGAAACTATTATTTTATTTTCAGATATTCTATAATGCTGCCGTCTACTTTAAAGGAAAGTAAGAAAAGAGCTTGTGGACCGACTGATAATACCAAAATTATGTTACGATACTTACTATAAATCTGTGTTTGATATACTACCATAAATATCCCCGAACTTTTCGTAGTCTCAGTTTTTTAAAATGTTTTTTTGTATTCCAGAAACCATTCACTTGATTATTAAAAAAAAATTACGATTTTTCCAAAGTACATGACAAAATTTGCAAGAAATCAGTCACTTACCATAATATAAAAATTGATATGAAGACGATTTGGTGGATCAATAACGTTGCAACTCGAAATGTATTATAGCATTATTTATTAGCTGAATATAAGAAGAGTCTCAACTCAAAGAATGGTTATGAAGTAATAAATAGTGTCCATGAAATAACACACGTGCGCACATGTTATGTATGTTCGTATCAAAGTTTAACTGTGTACTAATCATAGAGAAACTAAAAATAAAGAGAGTTGTCAAACCTGCAGTAAAAGTTGGCACCACGTTTAGACAGTGGCGACATATCTCGCAACTGGCCGAACTAAATACAGTTGGTAATACCGATTGAAATAAGGCGGGTTTTTCAAATGTGTTACTTTTATATGATTGATATGATATATATTTTATAAGTGATCGATTTGCCATTCTTGTATTCCTTATGAATGGTTGTATCATATGAAATACAGGAATGGCAAATCGATAACTAATAAAATATATACAGTAATCGATTCGTAGAATCTGTTAGTTCGTTCGTGGTTAAAATAAAGTTTCAAAGTAAATCTTTATTTAATGATATCAAGAACAAAATTAAAGATCTTATAAGACAAGAATAATAACTATAAAAACACATTTTATTGTATCTAGGACAAGGTACAACTACAGACAAAACAATAATAAAACTACAGACAAAACTAAATTAAAAATATTCTTCAGTCTCATCATCAAATCAACCAAAATAAAAACAAATTACATTTACAACAAACCTTCAATAATTTTGTTCATTTATTAGCACAAAGGAGAACGAGTAGGTATACCTAACAAGTACTCCAGTTTGATGATAATCTTCGTACTTCCTCAAATGGTGATAGGAAATGGAAACTTCTTTCTGCAGGTGCCATCTCCATTTAATGAAGGTTGGCGACAATTTCGGCATACTTATTGCGGTCCTGAGTGGTACGAATTAAAGATGATGTGTTCATACCGGTCCAGTCACGTATGTTTCTTAACCATGAATGTTGTCTTTGTACAGGACCACGTTCTCCTTCGATTTTTCCTTCTATTATTAATTTAAGTATATTATACTTGTTATTACGGTATATGTGGCCCACATAAGCGGTCTTTCTTCGCTTTATTGTTGTAATTAACTCTCTCTCCCTTCCCATACGTCTAAGCACTTCATCGTTAGGTATATGTTGAGTCCATGATATTTTTAGTATTCTGGGGAAGATCCACATTTCAAACGCCTCGATTCTGTTCATGGTGTCCACTTTAATGTCCATGCTTCTGCTCCATACAAGAGAACTGAGTGCACGTATGCCTTTACAAACGGTATCTAAGTTTAAGTTCAGGGTTGCGTTACATAATAGGTTTTCATCTTTAGGAATATGGCTCTAGCTTTTCTATCGTGATCTTACTTCGACGTCAGGGGTATACATTTGTCGTTATGTTCTCCAAGATATTTGAATTTCCTACTTTCTATTGCGGTATCGTAGATGTTTATGTTCAGTTGTGGGTTTGGAAATCTTGTTATGGCCATTACTTTGTTTTTGTTACATTGATTTTCATGCAATTGATTCCCACTTCTACAACTTTGTTGATTAGGCGTTGAAGGGCTTTTGATTGGTTCTGAATGATAACCGTGTCGTCTGCATAACGTATGTTGTTAATGTCCTGCCGTTAATTTTATTCCATCCTCGTCATCGCCTACGTTAAATATGTGCTCGAGTATATATTAAACGTATTGGTGACAGAACACAACCTTTGTATCCTTTCTATACCACCGGTTCCGATGTCGTTTATCCACATCTAACCTTGCTTCTTGGTTCCAATAAAGATTTTTAATAAACTCGATGTCTTGTTTGTCTAACCCTTTTCCTGTAGTAATGTCAGAAGGACGGTGTGATTAACTCGGTCAAGGCTTTTCGTAGTCCATAAAAACAGACATATACCTCTTTCCTCAGTCTCGGCATTTCTGGAAGAGTATTAATTTGGTTGTGCTTCCCTTGTTCCTAGACCTTCACGAAATCCAAATTGGTATCGCTTGATCGGCGTCACATTTGTGGTGAATTTAGCTTGTATAATTTTAAGAGGATCTTAAGTACTTGGCTCAAGTTTATCAGTCTGAACTCTCACATTTTTGGTTTTGATTTTTTAGGAGGGAATAATACGAGGTAAGCCAGTCTCTTGGGATATTACCTGTTGCATGAACTTTCTGTAGTAGCTGAAACAATGGTAGCAAATTCTCTTCAACAATTTTATCATTTCAATGTGATTTCCGTCCGGCCCGTTGCTTTTCCGTTTTTACCAATTCAAGTGCTTTTATTATCTCTGATTTTAGAATTTTTTGAGCCTGTTCACATTCCTTATTCCTGAAACTGATGGACGGGAATATATCAGTTTGTGAAAAAATTCTGCAACTGATGGATAGAAATAAGTATCAGTTTGTGAAAAGCAGCTTATATTTTACCTTGTGAAAGAATATTTCGAGGAATTTCAGCGTCAACTCGAATAACAAAACATTCCATTTTCGACGTTGTTCATAATTCAAGTCCATAGTATAATTTCTTAATTTAAATTTTTTTCGATGACAACAGTAGAATTATTCTGAAATTATTACGTGGTTTGTCATCTTCTGACAAATGTCGAAATTGGAAAATTATCATGGTCAGTCGTCTGTTGATTGCGGGCAGCGCCTCCATGCGCGACTGGCCGTACCAAAAACTTGGTGGTCAAGATCGCCAATGTTTCAAACAGTCTCTTTATTTTTAATTTGTCTATGGTACTAATCATTGTTAGTTCGACAAATAACAATTTTCGCTATTTCTGAAAAATGTATTTTTTGACTTGTGTCACTTTTGAAATACATGTGCGATATATAATTAGGTACATATCTGACTGACTGTCGATCAATGCCCAAACCAAACCCCTGGTTCTAAAATGCTGTGAAGTTTTCACAGCGTATTCCTATGATGACGTAGATAACCACTAGGGAAGCGTTTTTTTGATATATCATAGAAAAGGGGGTGGAAGAGAAAGTACCGTTAGTTTTGACGCAAGAGTTATGGGAATCAGTATTTGGGCTTTTCTTTTCAATTAAAGAAACACATGTTTCAGGGTTTTTGAAAATTTAACCATACAGCGGGTAAAATGGGGGTTGAAAGTTTGTTTGTATGGGAGTACCGTTAGTTTTTAAGTTGGGGTTATCAAAATTGCTATTTGAGATCCCTGTTACAAATAAAGAAATAAGTATTTCGGCGTTTTTGGAAATTCAAATCATAAAACGGGTGAAATGGGGGTTGAAAGTTTGTATGGGGGTTCCGTTAGTTTTCAAATTGGGGTCATAAAAATTTGTTCTTGGGGTGTTTGTTGCAAATAAAGAAATGAGTGTTTCGGTATTTTAGAAATTCAACCCCTAAAGATGTGAAATGAGGATAAAAGTATGTATGAGGGTTCCGTTAGTTTTTAAGTTGCACACCCCAATATTTAGGAGCTTTACCCCTAACTAGTCGGCAACGACTACCCTTTCTCTCTCTCTCTCTCTCTCTCTCTCTATATATATATATATATATATTTATATATATATATATATATATATATATATGAACAGTGAGTCTGCGTAAGTTGGCTACATATGGGAAACTTGTTTATTATTAATTTTACGAAAAAAAGTTATTTCTCATAAAAAGTTCTGCACGGACTAAAAGCCAAGATGCAACCATCAGATATCAAATTCTATCAATCTTATACGAGGTATGTCAAAAAATATGAATTTTACTCAAGAGTAAAGTAACTTTATATTTCACAATGTCGAGAATTGTTATTGTGAAAAGTTGTTCGGAATAAAGAATCACGTTCAATTAATTTATAGTATTTTTTTTTTTTTCGAAACATCTCTACAATAACAACGAAAATTTAACTGTAATTATTGTACATGTAATCTAGGATGCTCTGACAAAAAATGCCAGTCAGTGTTTGTGTTTGACATTGACATTCAAAATATCAGTTGTATTTAGCGAAAGTATTATAAAATTTCGTAGAAATGCCAGCAACATTAAGTAGGTACTGAAGATAAAATTGAAATTGTGTTAATTGTGGGTGAGAATTATAAAACTTATCGTGAAGCTGCAGAAATTTTTAATAACCGACATTTTTAAAAATCTTCACTATGTCACAGTAAGGGAATTATTAACAAAATTTAAGACTGGAGATGTAAAAAATAAATTTAGCAACAAACGCCAACAACGGATCGCCAATGATGACATGAAATTTGAAGTAATGATTTCAGCAATCGAACATCCTTGCGAGAAAGGGCAGCTTCGATGCAAAATCCTATTAACAAAGATACGGTTTCAAAATTTTTAAAAAAGAACAAGTTTCACCCATACAAGCCCCGATTTATTCATACGTTATGATAGACGATTTGAATTCTGTTGTAATATCCAAGGAATGTTAGAAGATAACCCATTTATGGCAAGACATATTCTTTTTTCAGATGAATCAACATTTACATCAAATGGAACAGTCTCTAGCCAAAACTGCGCTGGTGGAGTGATACCATCCAAATCTGCCAACAAAACTCGGGACCAGTATGCAATCAAAACAAAGTGTGGTGTGGAATTCACCAAAAATAAAATAGTTGGACCTTTTTTTTCATGAATCTTGAATGGGGACCGTTATTTGCTCTTTTTAGAGAATGAATTAGACGATTCTCTCTTGATAATGTTCCCCTCCTTCAACGTCAACAAATATGGTTCCAACAGGATGGTGCCCCATGCCACAGTAGGTTAGATATAAGGCAATACCTTGAAAATAGTTTTAATGGAAGAGTTATTATCGGTTTTCTGAAATTTTTTGGCCTCCTTGGTCTCCCGATTTGACGCCACTCGATTTTTTCTTGTGGGGTTACCTAAAGGAAAAGGTGTATTTTCAAAGGCCATTTACAGATGTTGCTCATTTGGAAAGAGTCATTACAGAATGCGTTCAGAGTATTACTCCGGCTATGGTTAGAAGGATATTGAAAAACTTTCGTGATAGAACAATTACCTGTATTTGAAGAGAAGGCGGATATGTTGAGGCGTTAGTGAATTGGAGGAGCTAATAATGTTCGTTAAATTATTACTACAAAATGAATTATTATGGTATTATTAATTTAAATGCATCGCTGGAATGTTACAAGACAGACATTAACTAATTAAAAGGTTATCTATCAACTGTTCAATGTTCATTAGATTTTTAATAAATTTTGTTTTGTGAAAATTTGCTGATTAATTTTTAAACGGAACGGAAAGGTTAACATGTTTGTGATAAATAAAAATGATAAATGTTCGGTATTGATAATTTGAGAAAAATTTGTAAAAAAATAATTTTTTCAATTAGAAGGATGAAATTGCATATTGAAACATAGTTCTTACTTCCGAACAACTTTTCATGATAACAATTTTCCATATTGTGAAATATAAAGTTACTTTACTCTTGAGTAAAATTCATATTTTTTTACATACCTCGTATAAGATTGATAGAATTTGATATCTGATGGTTGCATCTTGGCTTTAAACCATGCAGAACTTTTTATGAGGAATAACTTTTTTTCGTAAAATTAAAAATAAAAAAGTTTCCCATATGTAGCCAACTTAAGCAGACTCACTGTATATATAGTCATGATGTGTTGTATTTGTTTATATAATTATTAATATTATTATTTTTATTTATCTGCTTAACAAATACCTATCACAACAATGAACTCCGGCTGTACCCCTTTTCAATGCACTATTTACCTCTCTTTTATTACCTTTCTCCAGCTAAGTCGGTAAGCCTATGTTTCTATCTTAGGAGGATTGCAGTTGCCATCTAGTTGTTTTGCTTGAAGTCAATGTACTGTTTTTATGAAAATATAGCTTGTAATATGGTCAAATGATGAATAATGAGTCCAGAATATAGTTAAATTATTGTTCTTTTATTCAAATCAATTCTTAAAATACCTATCCCTGCGATATCTACCTTATTAGTAAATATTATTCAACCAATCAAATTGAACAACATCAAATAAATTTGCTTATGCGCAATCAAAGAACAATGTAAAATAATTATTTAGAAGTTATATTGATATTATAATAACGAATAAGAAAGAAAGTTCACCACTGTGAATAGGTGTTATTAAAATAAACCAAAAGGTGTCTGACCCGACTATTATCACTTTATTTAGTTTTTGTTGATAAAGTACCTGTTGTGAGTTCAGCTTGTGCACTCACGCTAAGCCTGGATTATTCTGTGGCTATTGGAAGTGGATTTTGCTAACGTTGCGCCCCCTTGCTGCTGGTTACGTCATGTACAGGAAATCTATTCTGAATTGGAGGTAAGTGGTTGTTTAGTCGAATATATGCCTGGTTGTTTCTTGATTTGGTTTTAAGTGTCCAATTGCAGTTATACTTCTCTTGTCAGCTTATTTGCGTTGATTTTTTTCATAAATTTTTCATCACGGCTTCTCTTTGAAAATTCCTTCTTTGACTCCTATTGCCCTCTTTCCCTGGCACTTTTTGTTCTCCAGTACAAATTTTCACTCTTTACACTCTTTTCAAAAACACATTTTCTAATTCTAACCTATGATACATATTTTATTTACAATTTATATATCTACACATGATATTATTTATGTAGAACTGTTAAAAATTTACATCTACCAATTTTCTGTTCTCAAATTTGATATTTTTATGATTTCCAATGAGAATAGTTTGACATTCCTTGCCTTGTCATGTTTCCTTGTGATTCAGAATTAGCATACAGGGTGTTGATTATTTTTGTCTATTTGAATTCAAAAATTTTGTTTGTGGATTTTAATTTCTATACTTCTATAGGTAGTGCAAATTAAATGACAAGTTTTAATGTCAGAAAACACTAATTTCAAAGTGTCTCTCCAAAAGAAATGATTCTAACTCTTTCCATCTTTGCAAAGTGAGATTGCTTCTTGAAAATGTGTTTCCCATTTTTTCCGGTCTTCCTGATGATCGTGGAAGCGTGAAATAGATCGACAAAAATGTATTGAAGGCCTAGTGAATGGATTCTCCCTGCGTCAATGTTACAATGATTTCTGGTGAACACTCTCTTTGGAAAACATTCTTCTTTGCCTCATTCATCTTTATGAGTTCTTAATTAAGACTGAAATAGAAAATAAAATAACTATCTGAATGATCAAATTTTCAACTTCAGATTTTTCTGAGTTTAGGGCTTTTCAGAATATCATCAGATGTAGTTCGAAGTCCAGTGGCTTTAGCCGGGAAGTTGTTTCTGTAGACATTCCAAAAAGAAACTTATTTTAATCGTGGATTTTCAATTCAGAAAATCTTTCTATCAATATTCAATTGAGAATGTTTCTCTTTTCATAATGATGATAATATACAAGCTCCACTGCTAAACTCTTGGATCATCTGCGTTGACTATAAGATGGCCAAAGGTTTCAGAGATGCAAAGTTCAGAAAAAATTGTAAAAACAATCATAGCAGGTATTCATCTAATGTATAAATATCATTATATCAAATTTTTATTATTTTTATATTTAACATATTTTTCATATCATCCAGACCAAACCGCTGGACCTAAAGTGCTGAAGTTTTGGAAGCACTAAGGAAGGGTTTTTTTGATATGTCATAGAAAAGGGGGCGAGAATGGGTTGGAAGTGAAAGTACCGTTAGTTTTGAAGTAAGAGTTTTGGACATTAATATTTGGGCTTTTCTTTTCAACTAAAGAAACATGTGTTTCAGGGTTTTTGAAAATTTAACTCTGAAAGGGGGTTGAAAGTTTGTATGGGAGTACTGTTAGTTTTCAAGTTAAGAGTTTTGGACATTAATATTTGGGCTTTTCTTTAGGGTTAAAAAAAGGGAAAATTTTTTGTTTAATTTTTAAGTTTCAAACCAAAAAGTGGGGATAAAGGGGGGGGCTGAATTTTTACAAAAGGGTCAAAAAATAACGGTATAAGGGAAAAACAAGATAGCGAGATAAGGGGAAGGGAAAAGCCACAGGAAGGGGGCCCAGAGGAATAACACAAAGAAAAACACAAAAAACCCAAAAATTTCCCGGGGACCAAAAAAGGGTTATCAGTTTCTTCGAAATACCATTTTTCAAAAAAGGTATACTTTTTTGGGGAAAATCAATTTAAACCCCCAAAAAACCAAAAACAACCGAAGTTCGTTTTGGGGATATCAGCTGGCCGGGGACCGGAAAAACCCAGGAGGCAGTGTTGTTTATATTCGGGGGTTTGGGGGATACCAACTCCCTTAACCTAAAAAAATTAAAAAGAATTATTTTCCGTTATTATGAAAATGGGATTTAGTACAAAGAACTTCCAATCCTTTGGGGACCGAGAAGTTCTATTCTCATTAATTTTATTCCATAATCCATTAATCAAAAAAAGTTAATTATTATGAATTTTTTCTGACCCTTTTTTTGAAAATTAAATTTTAAAATTTTTTTAAAAATTTAAATATCTTCTTTAAACTAGAAATTTTTATCATTTGAATCATTTTGAATATATAAAAAAAAAAACATAAAATAACGTTTTTCTTAAAAGAAAAAATTTTACCCCCCAAAATCACTCCTATAGGCCTTACCCAACCCCTTTTTGAATCTTTTTCCAATTTTTTTCTTTTTTCAACAAATAAAATGCAGAATTTTTAAAATTACAGAACCGTGGAAAAATTTTTTAAGTGATCTCCCCCTTTCAATGTTATCCACCCAATTTGGTTTTTGTTTTCTAAAGATTGATACTGTTCTATGTTTTTTTTTATAAAATTAAAAAATCCCCCCCGTACCCAAACCCCGACCTTCAAAAGAAAATTAAATTTTTTGACCGGGAAAAGCAAAAAAAATTAACAAACTAAAAAGTTAATATTTTTTTGGTTTGCCAATTTTATTTTTCCCAATTCATTAAATTTTGTATTTAAAATTTTGGGTTTTTAAACAAAAATATTTAAAAAATTTAAAATTTTCTTTTTTTTGTATGTCTTTTTTTAAATTTTAAAAACCTCCTTTTTGTGTATATGTCTGTGTAAAATTTTATATAAATTTTTGTAAATTTTGTATTTTTTTTTTTGTTTTATTTTAGTTAAGTAAATTGTTATATTAAAACTACCCCCATTTGGGCCTATTTTTAAATCAAAAATTTTAATTTTAAAGGGGCCCACCCTCTTTTCCTCCTAGGAAATGGAAAAGGGGGCAAAAAAACACCAGTATTTTTTTTTTTTTCTAAAACTTGTTCCTTTGGGGCCCAGTTACAAAAAAAATGTTTTTTTTGAAACCAAAAAGGGAAATTCAAAATCATCTAATTTTGGGATTGACTGAACAAAAATTGTTTATATTTCTGCGAAGTGTTGTTTTGCTAAAAGTCAGGAACGGACTACCCCGGGGCCACACCCCAAAAATTTTTAAAAAATGGGGTTTTTCAATGTTTTGCAAAAAAAAGGTTTGGGTTTTGGCCCAAAATAAAGATTTTTTTACCATCCAACCTAAAATTCCCCCCCAAAAAAATTTAATTTGTAATGAAAATAGAAATGAAAAGGAAAAAAACAATTTTATCATGCAAAAAAGTTTACCTTTTAAAAAAAAATGGTGAAAAAAACCCCCCCCCAAAAGAAATAAAATCCACAAAAACCATTCTTCCCGTTTTTTGAGTTTAACTTTATTTTTTTTTTAGTTGCTTTCGATGAGGTTTTTCCTAAATCTATCTTCGGGTTGAAGATTTTTTTCCCTGAAAATACTTATGTGAAGCTCCCCAAATTTAGCGTAAGCGAATTTTAACATCCAAAGTTTTTTAAAAATTCAGATAAAAAAACGAAACGTTTATTCCACGCGTACCCAAAAAAATATGGACTGAATTCGATATTTCATAGGGGCTTGTTAGTTCAAAAAAAAACGAATCTACATAACTTTGATATTTATTTGGAAAAATTCTACTTTAGGGGAAATTTAACAGGGGCGTATTTTTTTTTATTTTTTTTGATATTTTTTACCCTGTTATAAATGTTAATTAAGTTAATTTTATCCCGAAAATTTTTTATTTAAATAAAGGGGGACGGTCGAAAAAAACCGCCATTTTTATTAAGAATCTTTTGTCGATGCTTTCCAAAGGACTTTTTTCGAAAATTGTCTCTAACCTTATTTTTAAAAATTGAAAAAAATCTTATTTCAATTTTTTGGGGTGGGGGTATCGGGGTAGTCCGTTCCATTTTTGCAAAACTATTAAAAACTCATCAAGGTTTTTTTGGTTTGAGATTTTGAATATTCCTAAAATTTCCGAAAAAATTTTTTCCTTTGTAACTTTTTTGGGGGGAACGGAAGAAGGTTTTAGGAAAAAATTTTTGGACTGGGATTTTTCCCCCTTTTTCATTCACGATAGGGAAAAGGATCTGGGACACCCCTATTAGTCCCCGGTTTTGATAAAAATAAAATATCTCTTTTTAAAGTGTTCCCTTTTTTTTTTTTTTCAATATCATTCTTGTAGATAAGATAGATCATATTCTCCATTATTTCTTTTTTCTCAAGTTCACATCTCAAACCCTGATAATATTGAAAAATATACCTTTTTTAAATACAACTTGACAGGGCAGACTTGTAGTTTCTCCTTCTCATTGTCTAATTTTCATTTTTCAGGTTCTGAAACGTAACGAACCCAAAAAATCACGTCCAGGAAAATTGTACTCTTTCGATTTGGTATGAGATGAGGACATGCCAAACAAAAAATATGACACATAAGTACCTCAAACTAATTGATACTGTAAATAAATACTTATGAAAACCAATTAGGAAAGTTGTTGGGGTTCGAATTCTACAAAGATAAAAGGTATCTGGGCGGCTCGCGTCTCTTAAACGCTAGAAGTAACGTTTTAATTGCCCCCAGTCGATAAATAACGTCGGTTTTAAACATTTCAGGTAGACATACAATATATGAGGATCCGCCCAAAGACCTCCACAGACACAAATCATCGCTAACAACGATCTGCTATCATTATTCCGCTTTTATTGATATTTATTGCTTATGTATGCAGTTCGAAATAGAACCGTTCTTTCTAGTAATAATTTCATTCAACAAAACCATTAAATGTTAAAACAGGCCAATCTGGCTTTCTCGATATCCATTCAAATTCGGGAGGTTGCGAGAAAGGGCTGGTTCTCATCTTCAGCATTGTATAGCAAGATTGTTAGATGACCATAATATACAGAGTGCATACCAAACAACTTGACATATATTTCATAAGTTGATCATAATATACTCATTTCTAAACTTGCTGAAGTCTGTGTACATGGGGATCTGGTAGGATGTTTCACAAGAGCCATTTTCCGAAATTGGAGTTAAGACCAACCGAAAATATGATCGAGGTGTCATTCGATTCGTAATTGCATTAATGAAATCGGAACCAATATCTGGAAACACAAATTGCAAAAGTTATAAACAATTAACTGAACAAAAAAAAGTTTGTGAGGTTTTTTGCTAATATCTCAAAAACTATTCGGGATATCCGAAGTTCGAAAAAATAGATCCTTAAATAGCAGAAAATTTCCAAAAAAAAGTCCCACCTCCCGGAACTGTGCCGGCAATATTTATAATTTTAATTTAGCGGCGAAAAAAAGGCAGCTCCCGTGCGCCCCGACCGAATCTGACACATGAACAAAAAAAAATATTTTAACCGAGTAAATATTAATATTAAGGAATATAAAATTTAGGTATTATCTAGACATATCAATAAACAATAATCCGTCGGCAAAAAATGTGTACCTCTATTTTTCAATCAATTATGCTTGTTGGAAGTTATTATAAAAACCCTGATAATTGTTGAACTAAAAACCTGGAATTTTTTCCACTCCTTGGAGCTGTTCCTTGAAAGCTTCAAAAAATATCCCTTGTGGATTTTTTCACTTCTTTATTAACAATCAAAGGATACAAAAAATAAAAACGTAAATAAAACAATTAAAGATTTTTTTTTTGCAATTATCCCTATTAATTTGTTTACTTATAGCTAAAAACAATATTTTTTTTTTCTATTTTAACGCATATTGTTTAAAAAATTGTTAAAAACAAATGCATTGTTCATAAGATTTTCAAAATTTCAAAAAAAAAATTTTGGCAATTTAATCCAAAAATAAAATGAAGATTTTTAAGAAAAAAATCATTAAAAACAATAATTGGTAAAAAACGCCTTTGTTAATTAACATTTTTTTTGTTGCTAAATATTAATATTAAGGAACCGTTTTATATTGCTCTCTAATACTATGGAAGAAATTATATTTTTTTACTTTTTTTACTTTATTAAATAAACAAATGAATTTTTTTATTATATTGTTTTTTAAATACTTCCAAAAATACTGAAATCAACTATGTATCGTTTGTTATGAAAAAATGTTGTTTTCTATTTTTTATATAATTTTTAATATTTTCGTGCACTTTGACTTGTATTCTTTCAATTAACTTATAAACTATTGACGATACGGCAAGAACCCTTCAAATCTTTTTTATTCTTCGTTCAGCAATTAACAACTAAGCTCCATACCGAAGATCTAACTCTATTATTTATTAACTTTTTTCTAATTATTCATAATATTTTCTCCAAAAAAATTTTTTTTACGGCTTCTTAACTCACATATCTTATTAACTATTTCCGAGTCTTTTTAATTCTCCGTTAATCAATGAACAAATTGAGCTCAAAACAGAAGTTATAACTTATTAATTGATGAATAATTAATTAAAATATGTGAGCAAAAATTTTTTTTTAGAGTTTCTTAGCGTAAGTATCTTATAAACTGCAAGTGAATGCGACATAATTTGAAATTTCAAAGGGTTTATTAATTCATTAAAAACAATTACGAAAAATGGAAGAATACGACAAGTCAAAGTGCACGAAAATATTAAAAATTATATAAAAAATATAAAACAACATTTTTTTATAACAAACGATACATGGTTGATTTCAGTATTTTTGGAAGTATTTAAAAAACAAAATATAATTTGTTTATAACAAATTGTTTATTTAATAAACAAATAAAAACTAAAAAAAAATTCCTCCATAGTATTAGAAAGCAATATAAATTATTAAAAAAAACGGTTCCTTAACATTAATATTCAGCAACAAAAAAAAATATTTATTAAAAAAGGCGCTTTTTATCAATTTTTTTTTAAGAAACGGTTTTTTCTTAATAATCATTATTTTCTTTATGGATTAGATTACCAAAAACAATTTTTTTAAAATCTTATAAACAATGCATTTGTTTAAAACAATTTTTTGAACATTATGCGTTAAAATTAAAGAAGAATTATATTGTTTTTAGCAATAAGAAAACAAATTAATAGGGATAATTGCAAAAAAAAATGTTCCATTTACGTTTATATTTTTTTATGCCTTTGACTGTTAATAAAAAAGGGAAAAATAAAAAAAATTCCAACGGTGATCTTTTTTAAAGTCTTCAACAGATCCAAGGAGTAAAAATAAATCCAGGTTTTTAGTTCAACAACTATCAGGGTTTTTATAATAACTTTCAACAAGTAAAATTTTCTAATTAACAAAGGCATAATTGATTGAAAAATAGAGGTAAATTTTTTTTGCGACGGATTATTGTTTATTGATATGTTCAGATTATATCTTAAAATTTGTATTCCTAATATTTACTCGGTTAAAATATTTTTTGTTTGTTCAGGTTTCAGATTCGGTCGGCGCGCACGGGAGCTAAGCCGCACGTTTTCTGCCTTTTTTTCGCCGCTAAATTGAAATTATAAATATTGCAGGCACAGTTTCGGAAGGTAGGACTTTTTTTAGGAAATTTTCTGCTCTTTAATGATCTTTTTTTTAAATTTCGGATATCTCAAATAGTTTTTGAGATATTTGCAAAAAACCTCACAAACTTTTTTTTGTTTAGTTAATTGTTTATAACTTTTGCAATTTGTTTCTCCAGATATTGGTTCCGAGCTGAGATTTTCTTAATGCAATTACGAATCGAATGACACCTCGATCATAATTTTTGGTTGGTCTTATCTCTAATTTCGGAAAATGGCTCTTGTGAACCGGACTAACTTGTGTATATAACAGGTTACAAATAGTAACCGTAAACAGATATAAATCATCACCCATTGTTGTAAAATCAGGTGTACCACAAAGTTCCCACCTGGGGCTAATATTATTTTTAATATTCATCAACTATGTTAAGAATTGTTTTGAGTTTTCTCAAATTCTGCTATTTGCTGATGACCTGAAAATATTTGCAAAAGTTGAATCATACTTAGACTGCTTGAATATTCAATTGGATCTCCTCCGTTTTTCTAACTACTGTTGCTCTGACTATTTCACAACTTGAATAAATGCTCGACAATTTCTTTCTCGAATAATCTGAATCAGTTTAATTTGATTACAGTTTGCAAGGTAGGAATCTAAGAAGGGTTGGTCACATTGAGGATCTAGGTGAGATATTCGATAATAACCTGACCTTTAATTAGCATTGTAAATACATTATTAACAAATGCATAAAAATGTTGGGCTTTATTAGTAGAATATGTAGAAACTTTCACTCACAAAAGTCCAATGAAATCCCTTTATTTCGCATATGTAAACAGCACGCTCCACAAAATGATATACTTGAAAGAATTCAAAATAAATTGATCAGATTTTTGAACTGGCGATTTAATGAAGTTCATAACGTGGAAGACATAAATTCAGCAATAATAATATTTGGTATTCTCTCATTGGAGAAACGAAGGATTATTACAGATTTAGTGTTCATGTTAAAAATTCTCAACAATGACTTGATGCACCCCAACTTCTGTACTTAGTTTCAATACATGTACCTCCTAGAAACACCAGAAATATAATTTTTCTTAGCATACCTCATAGAAATACTAATATGGTCAAAATGCTCCATTCCACGGCTTAGTGATAGCTTTTGTTCTAAAATAGACTTATCATGTTTATCACTCTCACTTTTCAAAACCACTACCAAACACATTTTTCTGTCTAACATTGTGGACATTTTTAGTTCATAAGTATTTTTAGTTTGTTAGCTCTACTATTTGTAAATCTGAGTTACTTCATGTATTAGTGGATACTGTACTGGGTTTAAACTTGTTTGTATCCCAAACCGAAGTAAATAAATAAAAATAAATTATTCGGAATAAAAAAAAACGGTGGCGCAGCCAGTCGGAAAGATGAATTTCACAATGTATTTATTGTTTCTTAAATTATCATCAATCAAGTTGACATATCATGGGGCATATTACAAGCTTTTACTTTCACCTGTGCCGATGTGTGTAATCAAATCTTACAAGTTAAATTTGACCCCTTCGAGTTGTGCGATTACCGTGAAATTTGGCAGGTGCTCATAGTTCCCGTGACAATGCATTATGGAATTTTTGCTAGAGAGAAAACAAAATTGCGGCTCCAAGATGGCGCGAAAGTTGTGTTTATTGTCCGATTCGATTCAAAATTGGTGTGTGAGGGTTTTCGGAGTCGAAGATTATGAATTTTTTGTCAAAACTCATGAAATCAGAATGGCGGTTCCAAGTTGGCCGACGATTTCTGTGATTATGGTCCGATTCTATTTAAAATTGATATTTGGGGTTTTTCCGGGTCGTAAATTATGAATTTTTTGTCCAAATTCATAAAATAAAAATGGCGGCTCCAAGATGGCGGACGATCTCTGTGATTATTGTCCGATTTCATTCAAAATTGCTATGTGAAGGTTTTCGGGGTCGGAGATAATGAATTTTTTGTCAAAATTCATGAATTCAAGATGGAGGACGAGTTTTGTAATTATGGTCCGATTCTATTCAAATTTGGTATGTGGGGGTTTTTGGGGTCGGAGATTGTGAATTTATTATCAAAATTCATGAATTGAAGATGGCGAACGAGTTAATCTTTAGTTGGTCTCCTCATTGAAGAACTTGATAGCTCATAACTTACTGGGAAAAGGCCTCATAATAACGATGCTTTGACAAAAATGCATAGATATTTACTAAAAAGAACAAAATAAAATAATTATTAAAAAACTTTTTTAAAGACAAGCTTTTATTCAAATGCGCTAAAAAGTATGAAATAATTGCTCTGGATGTGTGAAGTAAGTTATTCCGTGAGTTATAGATTCAAAAGTTTGTCGCTTTTGTATTCGAACTGAAAACTTTGGGGGACAAGCTCTTCAATCTAAAACTCACGGAATAACCTAGGTCAAACATCTAAAGCAATTATTCTTTACTTTTTAGCGCATTTGAATGAAATCTTGTTTTCTAAAAAGGTTTTTCATTAATTATTTTATTTGTCATTGGAAAAGCATTTTAATTTTCGTGTAAACCTTCATCTCTGCGATCAAAAGTTGTAGATCCGGCTGGTCAAATCAATTTCAATATATTATGCATATTCAATTACATTGCATACTAATCCTAATATATATATATATATATATATATATATATATATATATATAGTTCAATAACAAAATATGTAAAAAAATTATTCCTCTTCTTGCAGGGTCTTATCTATGGAAAAGGAAGGTGAATTTGCGGCAGGGACATTGGGGACGCCAAACAACCAGACTTGCCCTCCGTTCATCCGTTGACAACGATCTAATATATTCAGTAGGTAAGCTTTCTTTCTATTAGTAGGTGAGCTAGTTTAAGGATCATTATCTATAGTAGAAATATCAATTTTTTGTAACTTTTACAAATCTCGGGGAGGGGGGGGGCTGCTGCTCTTGGGTGCGCCACTGCATTTACTTGTTATAGTCGGATTTTTCAAGTACTTTTCCAATTGAGCTCAAGATGTTTACTGGCTTTGAATTTTAGGAACTGGTATAATTTTGGAAATCTGTTGAAAATGAGTTATTAACGAGCATAAGTAATGGTTCTGGTATGTTGGAGAAGCAATTTTTCAACAAAACCACATTAAATTTATTCGCAACGAGAAAACAATATCTTTCAATTCCGTAAAATCTAACGAGTACTTCTGCATAGTATTGTATGTATGTGTGTAGCTAGGGGTGATAAGTACACTGCGATCTATGATATCTATTGTGTCCTCTTTTTTTGCTATACGGTTGAGGATTTATCGTTGTTTAAAGCTGGTCTTCAGTCCTTTTTTTCCTAGGAAGTTGCTCTCAGATGTAGTCCTGGAGTTGCATAATGCGAATCAGTTTCCTCAGATGACCTGTCAGTCGGCAGTGGTATGTTACAATTCCTGTTAGTATGAGAAATGATACATTCGATGCATTCAATAGACCTCTTCTAATTCGCTTGTCCCATACTTTGTAAATCTTCCCAATGTTTGCATTTTTTGTGAATCCCTCCACTTTTTAGTATATTATCCTGTAAAAGGGCAGAAGTGTTCAAGACCCAAGAATGGTGTTTTAACCTCTTTTTTGGGAGTTCATCCACCATTGTATTCCTCTCCACTCCAGTTCGTCCCGGAACCTACCAAGAGGGTGAACCTTGTTCTGCCTACGTAGGTCGTTTAGTTTTCCTAGGCAGTTTCAGACCATTTTCAGCATAGAGGTCTGTGATTTGGGGCTACTTGTGCTCTCCAGATCGTTTTGTTCAGAGTTGGTTCCCCCTTTTCTCTCGTCTTTCCTGAGGCTATGCACTGATATTTTTTCGTACCGATAGATTATGGTGTACCCAGTATTTCTGATAGTCTGGCTGGATAGATCGTCTATACCTGCCCTTAGAATTTGTCCAGTTCCCTCATCCTTCAGGCTTTACGCATGACCTTCCATTGGTCTGTTTGCAGTCCTTGGTTTTGAGCTTCTATCAAGGCTAGATGCTTTTCTTCAGCCTCGAGAGGAAGATTATGACCGTACGCGCTTCCGGAATGTTACTGAGGGTAGTCTTAGAGAATGCCTCAGGTAAAATGGCAATCTCAATAATTTTTACTACAGCTACGTAGCTACTTCCCTTAGAGCTGTTAGTACTTTTCCCCACTTCCCTTTTTTTGTCGGGCACCTGCGGTGGGGTGATGTTGGTCACACTGTTTTTGGTTTTGGGTGGAATTTTTTGGTCTGTACCTCAGCCTTTATGCTCTGAGGAATTTTTTCTTACTTTCACTGGTGCTGGTTTTTTTTTAAGGTATCCCAGATACCACCTGCATCCTCCTCCACTGAGTCCACATCTCAGCAGATCGTTTCTATCTCCTGGTTGTCCCAGTTCTGATAGGACGACGGGGATCTCCTTTGCTCTTTTTCTTGGGAGCCTCCCGCCATTCTAAAGGAGAAGGAGATAATATTTTCTTTCCTCTTCTCCCCATTTCTGCTACCTCTTCTCCTTCTTCATCTCCTGTGCGGTAAAATGCTCCGCTTTCTGTTTGATTTTTATATTTTTTCCCATGGTCATTTCCACTAGTAGCTAGATAAATGAAAGGCACACTCCCCCGGAGTCCTGCATGCGGAAGCAAGGCAGAAGTCAGGTCTTCCAGAGGCTCCGTTTGAGTCGCCACCTTATTGGTTATGCACTAGGTGCATGGGGAAGCAGTTTTACGTGCAGCGCTGCAGTGGAGGAATCAGGTGAACTAGTCCGTTTGGTGTCACTCATCCGCATTCACCGCTTTGATGAAAAGGGTGTTTACAAAGTTCGATATTTCAATTTTTTCGGTCGCAAACGTCAGAACGACGTCTAACAGTAAACGAACAAAATGAAACAAATATGTGAAAATGTATGTATGTAGAAAAAAAAAGCAATATTTTGAATATATTTTCTTTCATATTCATTAATATGTCATTAATATTTTCTTATTCGTTGAATGTACTGCAACATTAAACATTTAAGTTTTCATAAAATATTATCAATTGTTTGTGAAAGTATTTATTGACCTCTAATTCGACAGAGTAATAATTTGCTGTCGCTGCTGTTGATCACATGTATGCTGGAATAATAATTTATTCTTTCCGCACCTGACACACGTGACCCGATCGCACCAAAGCTCCTTTTATTTCAGACCAATTTTTTAAAACAATGTAGTTGTGATGGGAGAAAATCCAGTCATTATTCGTGATATTTTTCGTGTCATTTTTTGTGTCATTATTCGTGTCATTTTGAATGTAATTTTTCGTGTCATTTTTCGTGTCATTTTTCGTTTATTTTCATGTCACTTTTCGTGTCATTTTTCGAGTCATTTTTCGTGTCATTTTTCGTGTCATTTCTCGTGTCATTTTTCGTGTCATTTTATTGTAATTTTTCGTGTCATTTTTCGTGTCATTTTTCGTGTCATTTTCATGTAATTTTTCGTTCATTTTCGTGTCATTTTTGTGTCATTTTCGTGTTTTTTCGTGTCATTTTTCGTGTCATTTTTCGTGTCATTTTTCGTGTCATTTTCGTGTCATTTTTCGTGTCATTTTTCGTGTCATTTTTCGTGTCACGTTTTCGTGTCATTTTTCGTGTCATTTTTCGTGTCATTTTTCGATGACAGGCGAATCTCGTTTTCAGCCCTTTAATGCAGCTTTAATGCGTTTAGTAGATGACTTGTCTCAATCTGCTTTTTATTCATTACTAGCGCAATTTCCGATACCAGAGCTCAATTTAATTCGAATTTTATACACGCCGAATCACAACGCAACCGCAGTTCTCACGATTTTAACAAAAATATTCAAACTGTCGAACTTTGAGAACACTCTGTTCATCAAAGGGGCAAATACGGATAAATTGCACTATACGGTCGAATTCGCCCGATTTCGTCACTGCGGCGCCACTTACAAGGGTGATCCAAGTCTATTCGGTGGTAATCTGCAGCGTGACTGAGGATCACACAGCCCGCACCGGCTATTCCCAAACCTTGGGGGAGTTGTAAGGACTCAAAAACATTTTTTTCCTGTATAAAGATACACCAACTATATCATATATGTTTATTCAAAGTTTGCTGAAAAACTATATCAACAATCTTAGATCTTTGGATATTTCGAAAAATTCGTTATATTCTATTACCAACAACCAGTCCTTTACGAATTTACTGTTCCTATTTGCTATTTGTTATTTATTTTGGCAATAATTTTCCTATTTGGGGATTCATGGTGATCTTGTAGCAACAAATTTGAACAAGACGGTTTTCAAGAGGTATGCAGACTAGGCGGACCAGTGAAAACGAACACGCTCTGGTCATACAACCGAATATATCCAACAAGTTGGTTTATATTAGAGAATAGAAAAACTATTCGGTTGTATAAACCTATATATCGTTTGAATTGCTTCCACACCGCAACTGAAAATTAGCATCTGACATCACATAAAGCTGTTTCCATAATGAGAAATGCGTTAAACGAAGCATTTATTCCACCCGAAAAATGAAAGAACAATTTGCAAGAGTCCGGAATTTTTCAACCGAATGAAATAATCAGCAATTCAAATAGAGAGCCCGTCGTTCCAAACTTGGAATTAACTGCCCCGAATATTCCGTGGCACCGAGAAAGAATCCAAAATGTGTTACTAATGATTCAAAGTACGTTTTTTGATACCATTCTCATTTTAGTAAGGGATGCAATTGCATATTTTTACCCTTTACTTTGAAATGCTTGATTAGAATCGGTAAAGCCAAGCATTATAAATCATACTAACAAATATAAGACAAGGGCGGATCAAAAAGAATGAGCACAACTACAGATCGTCCAAGCTATCGTGATAAATTAGAACATCAAATAATCAAAGCCTTAATAATTTATTGTTTTACAAGAATAATATATTATATAAAGAATTTTTTTTTGTAACAAAAAAAAACTTTTCCAAGGAAAAAAGAGAAAATCACACAATATATATATATATATATATATATATATATATATATATATATATATATATAGGGTGTAATCTAACCTCTGGCACACCCGTGAATGACGAGTATAATTACAGTGGTTAAAAATCTGAATAAAAAACTTTTAAAATATGTTTTGTTCTTTGTAAAATTCGACAAAATTTTGGGTAGTGCCACCCGCTTTATTTCAGGTGACCTACTCAATGGAAAACTTTGGCAATTGTTGAATGTTGTCCTGATTGTGTGGTAAATGTATAATTGCAGGCTGCCTGAGATAGATATTAAATTTCGAAGTGAAGAAAACAACTAACCTTGTTATATCCAAACTGGTGATAAAGTCAGAATTAGTTGACTCCATACTCTGCTTTGAGGCACTTATCATAATTATCACAGTCACTTGTAAGAGACAAACGACACACAGAGTATTGAAAAGGGGAAACATTCGCGATTTAATATTGTTTTGAAAAAATAATATCCGACCATTTTTAGTATTTAGACATTCAGAACACGTAACTGAAACTTGTTGTCAAGCAAGATTCTCGCATATACGGTTTTTCAAAGCTGTCTAGAACTGAAGCTTTCAGATTCTATTAGTGTTTTTTTAATAAGCAACCAATCAGAAAACAGTACGCGATGTGCAGGATAATTAATTCGAACATTGTTGTCTGACTTTTCAAAAATTGGCCATTCTATCAAAGAAAACTGAAAAAACTGTACAATAAAAAACTGTACAAGTTCATACGATCAAACCTGAACACCAAAGTAAGCATTCCGCTCCTACAAAAACCTGATGGTACCCTGTGCTCTACAGACATCGAATCAGCAGAAATCCTAGCCGACTCTTTCACAAGCTCCTTCACAGTGGAGCCCCGAGATGATCAATTACCGGGAATTATAGCAGAACGAATGCGTGATAATCTAAACCATGTGACGTTTATCCCGGAAAAAATTAAAAAACATTTACTGAACACTAAATTAAATTCATCTCCTGGCTTGGATGGAATGAGCCCCTTCTTCCTAAAGAAATTTGCCGAAACTCTCTGCTCTCTGTTATCAAGAATCATGACTGTCTCTTTCGCAAAATCTCAAATCCCACGGGCTTGGAAGAAGGCATCTGTCACTGCTATTTTCAAAAAAGGGGATAAACTCAATCCAACCAACTACAGGCCAATTAGTCTTCTATCCGTACCTTCCAAAGTAATGGAATCAATAATTGTAGAAGACAGACGGAACAACATTGTTTCATCAAAGGTAAATCCACCACCAGCAATCTTCTACAGTGCAAAAATGATTGGACGATGGCTCACGATGAAAAAATACCGACAGATATCGTTTATCTTGACTTTGCCAAGGCTTTCGATAGGATCCCAATGAGGAGGCTAATGCACAAACTTGACACACTCGGTATTCGGGGCCAACTAAACTCATGGGTTGAAAATTACATGACAGAAAGAACTTTCACTGTCAAAGTGGGTCACTCTTTTTCTTCGGGCAGACAAGTCAAAGGTGGAGTCCCCCAGGGGTCTGTTCTTGGCCCACTCCTCTTCGTTGTTTATGCAAGTGATCTTGCTCTTCATATAAAGTCCTTCAAGTCGTTTTATGCCGATGATACTAAACTGTATGGAAATGCCATAGTGGAACATCAACTCCTCCAAAAAGACCTCAACTCGATTAGTCGGTGGTGTGAGGATTGGCTTTTACCTTTAACGTCGACAAATGCGTCGTACTTCATCAAGGAAAGAACAATCCACTCCACGCGTACACAATAAACGGTCAACAGATACGTGTAGTGTCTTCACATGTCGATCTGGTGACTATTAATACTGACCTAACTTGGTCCGAACATGTTATATCCACATGCAAGCGCGCCAACACACTGATCTAGCTCATCCGCAAAACGTTCTCCCATCTATCATACTCAAGTTCCATAAAACTCTACAAAACCTACGTTCGTCCAATTATGGAGTACGCAGGTCCGGTGTGGTGTCCTGTTTTGGTGCGCGATAAGAATTTGTTGGAAAACGTTCAGCGTCGAGCCACGCGTATGACTTTTGGCGAAGTGCGTCCAACCTATCCCGAAAGACTGAGTATGGCACAACTGATAGCTTTTGACCAACGTCGACTCCATGGGGACCTCATCATATCCTTCCGTATAGCTAAGTACAACTATGCTAAGCAGAAAGAACTTTTTGTTTTCAACAATGATTCGCGGTTACGTGGTCATAATCTCAAATTAAAAGAGGAGAAATTTGCCACTAGGCAGAGACAACATTTTTTGGTGAATCGTATTTTCGAAACATGGAATAACTTACCCAACGATGTTGTGAATTCTGACTTAGTGAATAGTTTTAAAAACAAATTAGACATTTGCTTATTTGCATAATTGTTCCTACGCATATATTAATTATTTTTCTTTTGCATGCACTGTATAATCTTGTTGATCACTTTAGTTTGTTTTTTTAGGCTTACATAGGACTCTGTCCTCAGCCTTTACTCATATGTAATAATAATAATAATAATAATAATAAAAATATTTATTTTACATTAATATTTCTAGTACGAAATCGCCCGCACAGTCCTTGGCGACTCCAGAATCCAACCAGAATTGAAATTTACTACTTTATCCATATATGCGACGAGTGATTCATCTTGTCTTCTACTCTTCAAAATACGCACGGAACAGCTCGGTGTTTAGTTTCAAGAGCCAGCAAAAGACAAAGACAATAATGTTCAAATCAATTCTCACGTACATCGCGTACTGTTTCCTGATTGGTTGCTAATTAGAATATTTCATTCAGCAGCCAGTCAGATAACACTAGTAGAATCTAACAAACTTTCGTTCGTAGACAGCTTTATAAACCGTGCATGCGAGAATCTTGCTTGGCAACAGTGTTCAGTTCACGTGTTCTGAATATCTAAATCACTAAGATGGTCGTGATATTATTTTCAAAACAATATTCAATTGCGAATGTTTCCCTTTTCGATAGTGTTTGTGTCGTTTGTTTTTTACAAATGACTGTGATAATTATGATAAGTGCATCAAAGCAGTGTATGAAGTCAACTAGTTCTGACTTTATCACCAGTTTGGATATAAAGGCCTTAGTTGTTTTCTTCACAAAATTGAATATATATCTCGAGCAGCCTGCAATTATACATTCACCACACAATCAGGTCAACATTCTTCATTATTCAAATGTCGAGTCAAATGTTCATTGCACAAATTTTCCTTTGAGTAGGTCACCTGAAATTAGGCGGGTGGCGCTACCCAACATTTTGTCGAATTTTACAAAGAACTATATTTTTTTTCAGATTTTCAACCACTGTAAATCGTTATAAAATGGCATTATACACTCGTCATTCAAGGGTGTGAAAGAGGTTATATTACACCCTGTATATATAAACATTTCTCACAATATCTGTAGGTAGCATAGATTATTAGTTGATAACAATCGCAATTTAAAGGCTCCAATGATAAAATCGGAAATAATTTCTGCGTTTTCATAGCTGCGCTTTTGTAATGAAATTATGAATGTTTTATAATTCGCTAGAAAAGGAAGCTCAACGGGTCAGACAACAGAAAGTATAGGTCAATTGAATAGAATGTGCCTCAAAGTTTAACAGATCTCACTGAAATCAATTGAATAATTAATTTCCCTGAATGCCAGTCACCCAAAAATATCATGAGTTCAGAAGTGGAGGCCACATTTTTTCAACTGAGTGGAACGAAATTCGGTACAAGAATACTTCCCATCAATGCCTCAGTGAGTTCGAAGATGGGCCAAATCGGTACAGTAGTTTCAAAATGGCAGCTGTTGAAAGATTGAGAAAAATCTCAATCTTTCATTTTTATACCGACCCAAAGGTCTCTTGATAGAACTTCATGAGCTCCACAATTTCTATTCGAAAAGTTTTCCTGTAAGATGTACACACAAATAAAAAATCGCTGTAAATTACCATTCATGAAAATGAATAATTTTCGTTTACCCTGTAGGCTCCTTCATTTGAGGTTCATTCGTTAAGGTCAATCAGAAACTACTTGAGTTTTCGTTCCGCCGACAAACGGAACATTTCTCGATTTCAAAGTTAAACCATATAAATAAATATTTCTAAGTGATATATATATATATATATATATATATATATATATATATATATATATATACGTCTTTCTTTTGATCTGAGTGAGATTAAATAGAAATATTAGAAAGCATTTATGGAGATTTGAGTCCTTCACCAACTTTTGATTGAAAAGATTAAGGTTTATACAAAAATAGAAATGCTGTTTTTAGTTCCAATGAAAATTTTACATTTTTCCTGACACGTGATTGGTTAGCTTGATTGATCGAAAGTTCAGAATCGATAAATAAATTTTGAAATCTACGTTTCCGACTGACCACACCATCGTTGTTTTTTTTCAATTATGTATGCTTATTTCTGATCTTTCAGTTGAGTTGTTCTCTAGAAAATCTATCTTCTTTACCCTTTCGAGCTTTTGATAAACTTTATATTATTTTAATTCTGCAAATAAAAGCTTTGTGTCCAACGCTCACTATTTGAATTGTCAAGCATAATCCGAAATGAATTCCACTGATGATTTTTATTCGAGGAAGTTTTTTATTTTCTTCGTCTCTATTATTATTTTTATCTTCAATTTTAAGAAATCCAGCCTTAGAGAAAGATGTCATGAACATCAATTTCATGAAGCTATCCATTCAAAGAAGGTCTTAGATACTACAAGGGTAAATCGTCAAACAGCAAAAGGATTATCCCGACAGGTTCATCCGCTTTTTTGCTGACATAGTGAGGGAGTAACAGATGTATAAAGGATTTAACTCTATATGGGATTACAATTACATGGTCTTACACATGTTCTATTCTGCACTATAATTACAGAAGAGATTTTGCCACCACCGGATATACAACGTCGAGGTTTGTTCTGTATTTATATCGATTCAATTGTGTATCCTGGCACTGCATCGATTTCGGAGTAGGATTATACAGTATGGGTCGTAATTTTGTTCGTATTTTGAAGCAGCGATATGAATATAAAATGTGTCTCATGTATATATATATATATATATATATATATATATATATATATATATATATATATATTGTTATGTAATGATAATATAACAAATTGTATAAAATGAATTTCATAATTGAATTTTGTTATTATTATTATTATTAATATATCTTTGCACCGCGTTGGGCGCCAATTTGTTATGTAATGATGATTTAACAAATTATTTTGTTACTATTTCGCCCCACGTTTTGGGTGCCAATTGTAATGTAATGATAATTTGCAAATATAAATTGTTTTTATAAAATGAAGATAGCTAATAATTTTCTCTATTCGTTGTGAGCCAAATTGTCATGATATAGATAAGTATTTTCGCCCTGTATAATATATTTTGCAATGATGTAATAATAATTGCTAGCTAACGTCACTGTTCTCTCGTCACGTTGCTGCCAATTGTTATCACTTTCCTTACCACAGCTAAGCACAGTTGGTACGCCTCTTATCTCAGATAGCCGGTTCAGGCAATTTAGCCACTAGCCACTGCTTGATGTCATTTTCTATTCAGTGTTATAAATACGATTGCTGATAATTGTGGAAAATAAGCAACAAAGTATCAAAAAGCAATTATTTCCTTTATTCAGGAAAACTTAAATTTACCTGGCCTACGATAGATAAATTATTCTATGGTGAATCTACAAATATTCATGGATAATCATGAGAAAAGTTCATGGGTAAAATATACACAACCTCACTTTTACCTTGAAAGTGAAAATTTCTTTAATAGTTCGAATTCAAATGAAATAAAGTTCTTCTGATGGGATATGAGTTATTAGTGAAGTTGTTCAGTTCGTGATGTGCACTAGGAAAGTTTATACCTGTCGCTGGAACGGTCGCTGTTCAATATACACCCAGATTTGGATTCTCTTTCACTCCAATGCTCTCAGGAACTCCAATACCAAAACGAAGGAACCATACAAATTCAGGAATCAACTATGAATACTTGTATATGGTGTACAAATAAGGTAATGTTGGTTTTCTGCTTATTATGTTGAAATTTATGAATTTTTCTTTCTCTCCCAACAAAACGTAGCATTCGTTTCTAAATTATTTTCAGTCTCTCTTGGCTTTGTTTTCCGTTTCCAGGATACAATTTTTCCTTCATTCCTTTTTATTTGAATTTTTGAATTCGCGCACTATATTGTCACATTTTCACTGTTTTAGGTTAGGTATTTTTCCTTTCTTACAGACTATGTACAATTTTCAGTAATAATTGTCTCTGACACTTCTTCGTTCTTATTTTCTCACAATTTCCAATCTTACATTTGACCATACTGTTTCCTGATTGGCTATTGTCATCAAGAAGCTTGCTGTTCTCCCATTGGCTACTTTTAGTTAGATACAATTTCATATACTGTATGTTTCAAGCTTATCATTTTGTTTATCACATTTTATTCAGGATGATTTTGTAAATCTAGACCTTTCTTGTTGTCTTTTGAATCATTATGACAGTGTATGAAATTGATTGTATTATAGTATTTGAATATTTTCATCTATTAATATTATACAGAGGCTTCATAAAGGAAATAGAATTTCAAAATATGTAAAAACAATCTCTTGAAACTAATAGCTATTTAGATTATTCTTTCTGTGGGTTTTTTTTTTTTAAAATATATAACTGGTTTTTATATATATATATATATATATATATATATATATATATATATATATATATATATATATATATATATATATATATTGTTATATTGTTATATAATGATGAATTTTTTAAATATAATATTGTAATATTTTTGCCCCTGTATTGTATGCTGTAATAATAATTGCCAGCGAACGTCACTGTTCTCTCGTCACGCTACCAACAATTATTATTTTCCTCACCACGGCTAAGCAACAGTTGGTACGCCCTTATCTCAAGGTGGCCGGTTCAAGGCAATAGAGACACTGCCACTGCTGGCTAACTTCAGTTTATTGAATGGTCTTTGGTATGTTATTGATCATTGTGAGAAAACAAACAACAAAATATCAAAAAGCAATTATCTCTTTTATTCAGGAAGACTTAATAATACCTGGCCTACGAGAAATAACTTATACTAGGGTGAATCAAACAAATATTCACGGATAATAATAATAAATCAGATCATGGATAGATAAACAGAACCTCACTTTTTCCATGAGAGTGACGTTTTCTGTTATTGTTCATAACAGAGTGACATAAAGTTCTTCGAATGTGAAATATTTTATTTGTGAAATAGTTCAGGACCGGAAGAGCACTATTAAAGTTTTATACCTGGTTGGAACTGTTGGTGTTCTACTTATACCATGAATCAGGATGTCTCCTCTCTCCAATCGCTGTCAGGACTGCAATACCATGAATCAGGAACTATATAGATGCGGAAATCAGCATTTGGATCCGTGGATATGTTATCATTAAGGTAATATTGGTTTTGTTTACCAAATGATGGGATTATTCCAATTTTCTTCCAGTAAAATTTTTGCGTGGCATCCGCTTGGAAATTTATTTTCGATCTCCCTTGAAGCTTTGTTTTCTATCGCCTAGATACATCTTTTTCTCCTTGTTTTTTCATTTGAATTTTTGAATTGGTGCACTAAATTGTCACTTTTCACTGTTTATATTTATATTGCATAATTTATATATACAATTATTTTTCCACTCTTATCATTATTTACAAATTTCTATAATAATTGCTTCTGATACCATCTCATTGCTACTCTCCCACAATTTCCAATTTTACACCTGACCATCTATTCCCTGATTGGCTATTTTTATAAAGACATTTGCTGTTCTATCATCGGCTACTTTTTGTTAGCTACAGTTTCATATACTGTATGTTTCAAATTTATAAATGTTTTGATTACTGTTTATTCCTGAAAATTTTGTAAATTTAGACTTTTTATTGTCTTTTGAGCAATTATGAGTTATAATAATTTTGACAGTGTATGAAATTGACTGTTTTATTATTTTCTTTTTATCTTCCATTTCTCCTAGGAAAATTTAAAATTTCCTTATAATTTTTTTTGTGATTTTTAGTCTATATATATATATATATATATATATATATATATATATATATATATATATATATGAGTGTCCCGAAACTATGTTGCCAAATTGAACCGGAATTCCCCTCGAAAAATTAATAGGAATTTTCTAATATCTTTCTTCTCGAATGCCATTCGTTGCAGAGGTACAGGGTGTTGAATATGGAAAATTGAAAGTATTTTTTATTCATAACTTCCACAGTTTTGGAAATATTTCAATTACATTTGAAGGAATGTTTTTGTTCAATAAGTGCTTTATTTTGAAAAAAAACACCCATGTTTAGTTGCCATCAGTGGCGAACAAAAAAGGTATCATGGTCCCTTTCTCCCTTTTTTTACGCCACTGGTGAAATCAGAAAAAATCATTAATTTTTCGCTTTTTTCATTTAATTTGAAGTAAAAAAAAATTGAATCCGGAAAAACCAACAGTTTTCAAGATAATTGCGCTTTTATGAATACAAACATACTAGTAATGGAAAAATTGTTCGGCTGAAGTGAATTTTACAATCCTAATTGTTGGTTCAAATTACAACTGGATATTCTACCAGAAAAATGAATGACACTTCCAAAAAATTCAATCAAATTTTCAGAGATTCCTTCAATGGGTTCTCTATATTGAAGAAAACAGTTGCCACAGTGGCGTACAAAAAGAGTGTCATGGCAATTTCTCAAAAATAAAAATAGAAGACTATAGAATCTATTTATTGAACAATTTCTTCAAAATCATTTCATCTCATAAACTGTTCAAAGTGTCCACCATTGTTTTGGATACAAGCTCCAACCCTCTTGAGGAAATTGAATTTGAGTTTTCTTAGAACTAGAACATTTTCATTTAGCTGCAACCTTTCCATGTTTTCCTGAATTATTTCCGCAACTCCTCTATTGTGTGTGTGAGTCTTGAATGAACTTCCTGTTTTAATTCTCCCCAAACAGAAAAATCTAGTGGATTTAAGTCTGGCCTTCGGGGAGGCCAACTAAGAGGTGCATCACTGCCGCGACGACCAATCCACCTGTTATTGAAATGAAATGTAGCCATTCCCTAACTAGCAGTGTGTAATAGGGGGGGGGGGGGATGTGCACCATCATGCAAAACCATAGGTTATCGGCTACTACTCCACACCAAATATTTATTTTAAATGAATATTGGAAATGATGTTATACAGTTTCACTCACTGACTGAAACTGCGGTACAGGTGTGACCTGTTTTATTTTGCTCCTGCAAAGTACTGTTTTTGAGTGTTTAATTAGTATAAGCTTGTAGTGTGTCATATCAATCTAAAGCCTATTGAATCTGTGCGAAATAGTGTAATAAAATAATGAATACCCGCGCAAAAAAAGACATAGTGCAAGGAAATATGTTCACATTTGAAGAAATGAGAAATTTTCTCACTCAAGAACTCGAAAAGTGTACGAAGACATTATTAGATGAAATCTCAAACTTGAGGGTGGAAGTGCAGAATCTCAAGGAGTCAAATATTGATATAGTCAGACTTCTATCAGATAATCTTCCTGAATTTAAAAAGAGTGTCGCAGTCCCGGCTAACATAGATCAATCAAGTAATACTGATATGATGAAACTATTTCGTCAAGAAAAAACCGCGTGTTCAAATATGAGTGCTTCAGATATAAATATAAATAATTCATTCGAATCTGACTCATCCGCTGATACTATCATCAATATAAAAACAGCTGAGTGTCGAAAAAATATAAACAGTGTATCAATACCAAAACACAGAAATAAAAATAAAAGTGGTCAGTGTACTATCAATGGGACAAAAAACAATGCGAAGAAACATTCGACTGTCATTGTGGGTACTGGGAGTAGTCAGCAATTAATACCTTCATCGATTGAAAATGTACAAGGTGATTCAGAAGAATCGAAGAGCTCAAGCGAAGCTTTCGAAGGAGCACCTAGAAGATTATGGCTTTACGTTGGTAAATGCAAGCCATGGTCAACACCGTAAGGAATAAAGACATACTTAGAAGGTAAATCACCTGGACACATATTTGAAGTGACAAAACTCAATTCACTGGGTCGAAATTTATCGTTCAGAGTTAAAGCCGACCCTGAACTTAGTGACATATTATACAATTCCAGCCACTGGCCTCGAGGTGTAGTTGTTAAGAAATTTCTTTTTCGTAGACATCATAGATCAAATCGAGCATTCTAATATTGAAAACTGTCCTAATTCAAAGCACCATAAAAAAGATTTCAAAATCATGTATGCGAACTGTCAAAGTATTGCCAATAAAACTGATCAAGTCGAGATTTTGATACATGAGGAAAACCCTCATATTTTATGTTTCACTGAATCATGGTGTAATGAATCAAACATTGGTACGATACAATTTAACAATTATATATTAGCAAGTTATTACGTACGACATAACCACAAACATAGTGGTGCTATAATATTTTTTAAGAAAAACATTCCTTACAAAAACATAGATTACATAAGTGAAATGTCTCAAGAAATGCATGCCGAATATTGCGGAATTACCTATAATTTAAACAATAAAAAACACTGCTTGATTGTAGCCTATAGACCACCCAGTGGAGATATAAGTATATTTTTGAACACTGTTACAGAAATTCTTAATTTCTGTACAATGAAAAAATTTGAGCACGTTATTCTATGTGGGGACATTAATATTGATTTTAATAAAGAAACAACTCAGAAGGATTTGTGGTTAGATGTTATTGAAAGTTTCAATCTTTCCCTGAAAAACACTGAGCCGACAAGGATATCAAATTGTGGATCTTACCGAAGTGAGTCAAAGATTGACTATATAGTCACTAATATATCCACTGACATGTATCACGAAAATGTATGCAATTTCAATCTTGGAGATCACTTAGGAATAATAATGAGAATAAAAAATCATAATTACATAAATAACATGAATTTGAAACGTATTTCATTTAGAGACATGGACGATAATAATATTAGGAATTTACAAAACTACCTTGTTGTTGAATCCTTCTTTCCAGTATATAACTGTTCCGGAAATATAGATACAATATTCAGTAATTTTATAGGAATAATTGACTATGCCCTAGCTTTATTTTGCCGGTTAAAAGTAAGACTATCCATCAGAAAAACAGCTCCTCCAAGGAGTGGGTGAATAAAGAAATCATAGAAATGGGCAGAAGATTGAAAAACTTATATTGGCTAAAGGTGAATACGCATGAACAAACAGACCTAAATGAAGAATATAAATGTTTTAAAAAGGAGTACGAACGAAAGGTTAGTTACACCAAGCATACTCACTATCAGTCACGTATAAACGACAAACAAAATATAACCGAAAAACAAAAGTACTTCTGGAAATTAGTCCGGGAAAAAAACGGTAAAACGAAAAACAATCAATCAGCCACCTGAAATTGTCATCAACAACAAGTTGACCACTAACAAAACTGTGATAGCTGATGAGCTTTGCAAACACTTTGCAACGTCACCCAGAATCGCACTAGATCTGCACTTTCCAAATTCAACATCCGAGGTATGCACTGTGAGTAATCCACAAATGAACTCTTTCTTCTTTAATGCTGCCAATCCTACAGAAATACTAGACATAATAAATAATTTAAAAAACACCGATAGTGTTGGTGTTGATTGTATTTCTACCAATATAATTAAAAGCATAGGATCTTACATTGCAGAGCCTCTTGCGTACATCATCAATCTCTCGATTGAACTAGGTAAATTTCCTGATAATTTGAAAATTGGAACGGTTACACCAATCCCTAAAAAAGTTAATTCCCAGTTCCTGGAAGATTATAGACCCATAACTGTTCCCACGGTCATATGTAAAATAATAGAGAGAGCACTGTATAATAGAATTATAACATACTTTGAGAAATATCAAATAATCAGTATGTGTCAAAATGGTTTTTATCCAGGGAGATCAACAGAGAGTGCTATCTACAATATTTTCCAGTATATCCATAAACATTTGGATCAGAAGAAACATGTGGGGATACTTTTATTTGATCTCACCAAAGCATTTGACTGCTTGGATTTGAAATTTCTCGAAAGTAAGCTTCAGTCAGTAGGCATTAGGGGGAAAGTATCAGAATGGTTGATGTCCTATTTGGAGCATAGAAAAATATTCATCAGAATGAATGGCACCGAAACAGAAACATACGATGTGAATTTAGGAGTTCCGCAAGGATCAATTCTGGGGCCACTCCTGTTTCTCATATTCATTAATGACCTTCCAAATTTCATGAAAACTGATTGCCTAGTGCTATATGCAGATGATGTTTCATTAGCAGCATATGGTGATAATTCTCACATATTACAAGAGAAATTGAATCATTTAGCAAACAAAATCACCGAATGGTCACAAAAAAATGGAATGATACTCAATGCTTCAAAAACCGTTCTTCTACACGTAAACCCAAAAAAAGAATTACGCGATCAAATCCATATAAATATAGGAACAGTTTCGTTACAACCAATTTCTTCTGCACGATTTCTTGGAACTTATCTGGATTCAGACATGTCCTTCAAAACCGCTATTGAGAATGTCAGCAAGAAAGTAAACTCGAATTACTATGCTATAGTCCAACTGAAATCGATATTCAATAAAGAACAACTCCTCAATGTCTATTATGCGCTCGTATACTCTCGAATTAGCTATGACATTATTGTATGGGGAAATACATCAATGGCTCGCAGACTACTGATCTCACAAAAACGTATTATCAGACTTATATTCGGTATCAAACGAACAGACTCATGTAAACCATATTTTAGAGATAATAACATTCTTAACAGTTCCCAGTATATATATTTACAAATGTATTTTGCTTGTCAGTAAAAATATAGATTCACTAACACATAATCATGATAGTCATAATTATAAAACTAGGCATGGCAATTTGCTACAAATTCCTCACCACAGAACTTCCTTATATGAAAAAAGTCCTCAATACAGTGGTATAAAGTTTTTCAATATACTCCCGGAATCAATAAAAAGTGAAAGAAATGAAATACGTTTCAAAAAACAACTAAAAAGTTATTTGATTGAGAAATGCATATATAGCCCAAGCGAGTTTCTGACTTCTCAACTATAATAAAATTGTATTGACTGTTAAATGATACTGAACATTGTGTGTCTAAATGTCTATATGTAAACAATAACTGAAATTGTATAATAACTGTTATTTATGTGCCTGTAAGTCTTCGAGACTTCTTTACGGTCTCGTAGAATGAAATTTTATGTATATATGATTATAAGTGTATATATTTTTGACATGTCCAATACCATGTAATATGGTCTTAATGGAATAAAATATATTATTATTATGTGGATTCTCTTCTGCATATACATGTATTTCTCATTGGAAATACCTTTTCTGGTAAATGCTGTTTCATCCGTGAACAATATTTTGTATGAATCTATCATCATTTTCAGAACTCTAAACTTTTTCGGTGATTACCAGCACGAAGTTCTTGCACTTCGACCAAATGAAATGGATGAAGTTGCTGTTCCTTACATATCCTGTGAACACATGATTTGAATATATTTTCTGCCAAACCAATTCTTCGAACGCTCTTTGAGGGGTCTTGATATACATTTTCGAGAACCCTTTTCTTCTGCCCTTACATTTCTGACTGACCTTGGTCTTCCTGTCGATCTCATATTGGTCGTGACAGGCCCATTTTCACTCAACCTTCGATGTAAAGAACTGAATATGCTTTTACTAGGTTGTCGCCTATGCGGATATAATTCTTGATATTTTCTCAAGGAAGCCGATGAATTTCCAAGACACATACCATTAACAAAATGCATATCTGCAAGCTCACTGAAGGACAGTTTTTGCATTCTTGAACTAGTTCTTCTGAGGAACTGCATTTATTACTCTGTCCAAAAAAACACTAAAATTTTGTCCATCTTCGATGACAAGTAGATACCTACTTGATTCAAATCATTTTTCATAAAATATCACTGCCATGCCAGATGCCAACTTGATGACCGTACATAATCACCTGAATCACGTCATTGCGAATAGGAGTGCATTGCAAAATTAAATTGAAATAAATAATGATGTAAACTAGTTCAATTTTCTATTTCACTTGGATATCATTTTGGAATATTTTTCTGTATATCAAATGGTTTTGTTGTGCTTCTATCTTTTCAATCGGGTCCTTTCAATAAGCACTTAGAGAATAAGTTCGACAAAATCTTGTTATTACACATTTCCTTAGGAGAAATTTTTACATTATTCCAATATTATGGTGAATGAGTTGGAAAAAAATGCACCTCAAAAGTGCGTTTCTGTTTGAATTCATTGGGTAGGAATTCAATGCAAGATCGGTTTTATAAATAATAATACAATACAATAAAAAAATCATAAACATGTATTTATAATCAAAATTTATTTTTGAAAGGGTTATACACTTTTTACTAAAAATGTATCAGTCTTAGACCAGGGTCGATAATTTTTGAAACCAGAAAAAATAATATAACGAAAATGAAGGGAAAAATAATTTACGGGCGATCTGAGGTCGGGAAGTGGCGGGGGTGAGTTTTCAAGGGTAAAAAACGGTTTATCCCGATTTCCGGCAAAACTACGAGTCCTATGGAAAAAAGTTGAATGGCAAAGTTGTAGGTAATAGAAAGATCTACAACTTTAGTTCCTACACTTTTTTCAAATAATCTCAAAATGTATGTGAAAATTTTTTTTTTTTTCTTCGTATTCATTGAATACAATTCCAACTTTATTATCAATAACAAGTAACTTTTGAGTATAAAATACAATACAACAAAAGAAAAAAAAATTATCAAATAAGTGATTTGGTGCTCTCTTGCTCATAGAAGAGGACGAATGCTTCTCCACTTATAAGGGATTCTGGTGATATCGGTGATACTATTGAGTCATTGTACTCGTGCCATGTGTCTGCATAAGGGTGCCTACAATAAGCCGTGTAGTGTCCGCTATAGGATGTTCCACTATGATTGGACACAGCATACAAGTTGTAGCGACATGGAATTATGTTATCTGTTGAATAATTACTCATGTCTAATCCTTCAAGAGGGAAGTCAATGGTGACATTTAATTTTCCCCCGAATCTATCCATCAGCGAGAATCGTTTCAAGTGAATTACAAATATTTTAGGGAATTTATGTATGGATAATGACTTAGTGCATTTAATATTTTCCTTACATTTACAACAAAATGGTGTCTGTTCGCCATCCAAAGTTTCTACTTCAGTGAATGAATCTAAACATTGTGACAGTCTGAGCTGGCCAGTTCTCTTTGGAATATGAAGTGAAAGGTCCCAAAAGGGGTCAAAAGAGACAGAACAATGGCCACAGAAAGTACACTTCAACGTTGATTTCAATTGACCAACAAAGTTATCAACAATTTTTGAGTCGTCCATTCTTAGATATCTTGACCAAGACTCCTGTGCCTTTTCATGGTCGCTTGATTTCTCATCAATTTCTGTCAGGATAGGTTTGGGCTTTTCTATTACTCTGTTTACATCTTCATGAAGACCTTCCAATAAATATCTGAGAAACTCTTGAGCGTCCTGTTGAGCGTAGCCCCCAAAACGAGCTGCGAATATTTGTATCTGGTTTTTCAAAGAAACAGTATTCACCACCCTATCAGTCGAATCTTCCGACCAAAGTTCTTTTATCACTACTGCAAATGATTTTATTAAAGCACCCTTCATACTTGATGTGCTTGTATTGATATCCCTCATATGCTCGTCTTTTCTAAGATACTCGAGCAACCATCTGGTATTCGATAAACATTGTATTACGCTATTCATGAAACAGGTGTTGCCAATGTTTTTCAATCCATTAAGTCCGGAAATTTGGGCATTTTCATTCACAAGTGGACTGATGGTGTTGTTGTAGTTATAACTGCATACATCATTGATGCTGACATCAAAGGAATAATTTCTATCAAACAGTCTTCTATTGCTTCGTTCCGTCAGAATGGTATTTTTCTCAAATTTATCAAGATATACTCGTCTTTGAATAGAAGGTTTTTGAGGCTGTAAGAAAATTTCATCCAGTTTTCGGGATGAGGGAAGTGTACCCATAACTGATGCGGCGTTTCCTCTTTGAATTGCCATACTGATGCGCTGAATCAGAAAAGCATATGATCTAGAATCATTAGTACACTTCATAATTTTTTTGCCAATTTCTTCTAGAAGTTCCCGGGCGTGAGATCCAAATACTCCATATGTTTCAATTGCCACTGGATAAAATGTGTAAAATTCTTCTATATTTGAATATTTTCGAATTTTCAATTTCTCAGCAGAAGTAGCTGCAGCACCTTTCGTGATTGAGGTCGTTATAAGATGGGAGGCTGCAACAGTATCTACACATGTGAAATCCCAAACCAAAGGCTTTCCAAATTTCCAGGGTATGAGGGTCATTCCGTCCGGACGTTTTCCGTCGTCTCTACTTATTCCAACAGGTTCTAATACTGAGGGAATTTCCGCAGTTGTAAGAGCTCGCTTTATCAGATCATTTACAGCATGGTGTCTCGAAAAACGACCCGAACTGAACTTGCAGCTCAAACCATGTGTTCCATTTTCTTCAACAATAGATCCACATTTACATCTATGGCTAACACAAAGTGATGTTCCCAAACGAAGGCCAACTGCAATCCTGAACGATTGGTCGTCTAATAGAGTACCCAAAAAAGCTACTGGGAGATTAGCCAAGCTCCTGATTCTTTAGAACTTACAGCATTGAGACGAGCCTTTTCAAATTTAGATTCTGCAGCTGACTCAAGGAGTTGTTCGTATATTGAATCGGTCATTGGAATATCCCAGGTTTTTTGAGATTTCTTATTCTCAGGAAGATCAACTTTTGTTGTAGAGATCCATTTCTGTTCACATTCCAAATAATATTCATCTTGAATTTTCAGGAAACATGTTGGTAGAACTGTTGATACCATAGATTCACAACTATTATAGGAAGCGAGGAAAGCTGGCAGAGAAAGAGAAGTGGCTAAACGGATGCCTAAGCCTCCCAATTTCACGGGAAGAGTTACTTGATTCCAGGTATTTCCATCGAATTTATTATTAGTAATTTGTTCCAAAGAATTACGCAATATCGAATCAAAATCTTGAAGTTCTTTCTGGCATTGCCAAGTTGGACTGCATCTGAGTATATATAATAATTTGGGTATCGATAAACAATTTCTGAGAAGAAAATACGCTATGTGGGATGGAAGTTCATTGAGGCGGGAAGACATCAAACTGAGAGACTTTGTTTTCTGTATAAGGCAGCCTGATATAGATTCTGAAGTAAGTGGTGCTCCCAGTAAAGTCCAATCCCTTTTCTTCATCAATTTGATACCTGGAGCAATAGACTCAAAGTACTCGAAGGATATATTGTCAGAAGTGAGAAGTTCGCATTTGTTGAAATTCTAAACCCAAATTTTTTGACTCACGAATGATTCTACAAAATTCTTCGTGAACAACATCTCTATCCCCACCAATAGATCCGTCATCGAGGTACCAACAGTTGAAAGCAGACTTTATCGATTTGGTTAATTCGTCTATGGTTAGACGAAAAAGGGCTGGGCCCAGGGGATCTCCTTGTTGTACACCACTTTCTGACATAATTACCTTTTCACCAAAGTTGAGATATGTCGGTATTTGGTAACATTGCTTAATAAAGGGAAAATATTGGGAATCACTTTTTCAGATTTCTGCAAAATTATATTTCTTTTAAGCGTATTAAAAGCGTTTTTAAAATCCAATTTGAGGAAAACTTGGGAAGAAGAATCTGGATGTTGATTGAGAAAACGGCGGGCAGCATGAGCAACTACTTCGCAACCTCCTGGAGTTCCAAAACCGAATTTAACTGGTCGAAATGAATCACCTAATTCTGCTGATATACTCATACATGATAATTTTCCCGTAAGTCGGCGATAAATTGTGCCAACGGCGATTGGACGAATCCCGCCACATTTTTTCTTCAAAGCAATTAAAGAGGCACCGTATAGAATTGGGCATATTTCTTGGTTTACCTTACCCGATAGCATCAAATTGCATAATTTTGTTAGTGAAGATATGAGGTTCTCACTTTCACAACCAGAACTCCTTGAAATAAGATCTTGGAGGTGGGAAGGCCTCAAAAAATCCAATCCTCCCGCTGAGCTGGTTCGGAAAGATTTGATTGCTTTCATAACTTTTTTCTGTGACTTTCAGTGTTGTGAAATTTCCACACCTATATTAGAATTATCATTTTGAAAGATGTCATGTGGGTGTTTTGACTGGAGTTCCATTAAGGTCGACTCATTGAAATCTGCGATACTGTCAGATGAAGTTAGTAGTTTGATTGCGGAAGAAAGATCACCGTCGGACACTTTATTTATGATGGATTTGATAGGATTTATCTTTTTCTTGCATGGAGGCTTCGATTCAGAAATACATGAAGGAGTGGAATTGGTGTTATTGATATTCCTTTTGATAAATGTGGAAAGAGAGTCTTTACGGTTTTCATTCGATGGTGGAAGAATGAAATAATTATAAGCGAAGGATAGCAAGAACTCCCAGCTTTCCAGAGAATTATTCAGGATGCATTCATTTATTGCTTTGCTCAACGCTCTTGCAGCACAAGTTCTTGCAGCTTTAGGAATTCTCTTGATTATGAAGGTTCGTTGCTTCAGATTAGCAAGACGGGCGTTAATAGCTTCGGTTGAACTTGAAGGAAAGGGTGATTTTTCTGGTGAATTTGGGGAAATTTTTGTAGATGGTTGAGAAGGTATTGATGAATGGTGAATTTTGGTTCTGTGAATTTTCAAACCCCTGGAAGTTTGGAATTTTCTGTTACAAATATCACAAAATGTTGAATCATTCTTTTTCAATGAAATATCTTCGGAATCTGAATGGGTTTTTGAATAATTTATCGCCTTCAAATCGATTGACATAATTTTGACGTCTTCTTCCATTGAAATCCAAACATTTCTCTTCTACTGGCTGGAATTGCGTAAAAACACAACTCTGGAGAAAGATAAGTTCTTTTGGCACAATATATCAAATAAAATTTTAGTTAACACAATAAAAAATTCTAATGTATTCTGTATGATGATTTTGACACGTTGACACTTAAAATTCAAATAACCAAGTTTTTGGTTTTTTATTTTTATCTTTTACAAAAAAAAAATTCCTCGAAATTCGGTGAAAACGTACCTTTTTATGTCCCAAACACACTGTAATTTTTTTGATTTAAAATATTTATTTTTCCACCTTATTTTGACTTAGTATCGAAAAAGCACCCTAATTTTCAATCAAAAATTCTCCCATTAAAATATGAGGGTTTTTAAAAAAGTCGGTGGGCTTTTCGTTCGTTGAAATCTCTACTTTCTGATGGTGTAAAAAAATATACATTACTATGGTAAATGTTCTCAGAAAATGCAAAGAAATAACAGGTAGTAAGGCCCAGTCCCTCCTAGCCCCTTCCCCACTTCTCTATGAAATACCTTTTGATGGGCTAAAATTTTCCGTAGGTCACTCAGGTATATAAGTTATTTCGAAATAGCAATAAATAGGCATCTACGCATATAATTTAAAGAAGATTCTACAACTTTCCCAAAATATTGTAGATGTCTTATTAAATTCGGATTCGAGTTTTTTTCGTTTCTTTGCATTTTCTGCCATAGTAATGTACTTTTTTTTTATACCATCAGAAAGTAGAGATTTCAACGAACAAAAAGCCCACCAACTTTTTTAAAAAAGCTGATATTTTGACAGGAGGATTTTCGGTTGAAAATTAGGGTGCTTTTTCGATATTGAGTCAAAATAAGGTGAAAAAATTAATATTTTAAATCAAAAAAATGACAGTGTGTTTGGGACATGAAAAGGTTGATTTTCACCCAACTTCGTAAAAATTTTTTTTTTTGTAAAAGATAAAAATAAAAAACCAAAAACTTGGTTATTTGAATTTTTCACATAAATTTTGGGGTTATGTGAAAAAAGTGTGGATACAAAATTTTTAGATCTTTTTCAATTTTTTTCCATAGGACTTGTAGTTTTGCCGGAAATGGAGATAAACTGTTTTCTACCCTTAAAAACTCACCCCCTTCCACTTCCCAACCTCAGATCGCCCGTAAATTATTTTTCCTTTCATATTTGTTATATTCTCTTCCTTTTCCAATGGGTTTCATCGTACTATTTTTTTTTTTTCACTTTTTACCATTTTCAAAGGCCTGGTCTATCTCGTGGGATGTGAGGTGGGAAAAGAAACTATGGTACTCTTCTGCACGTCACTGTGACAACTGATTTCTTTTCAAAATAAAGCACCAATTGAAGGAAAGCATATATTTTTTTTTGTATGGATTAATTATAAAAATGTAAGTAAAATTAATCAAAAATATGAAAGAATCATTAAAATATATCTAGAAATAAAAAGTTATGGTACTTTGAAGTTGCGCTTGCAAGAATAATTCCGTTACACGCGGCGCACCAGCATGTGACGTCACTTGACCTAGACGACGCGGCTCATATTCGCTGAGTAAATTCATTGGTGTGCGCCGTTTGTATCGTGTATTGTTTATTACACGATGGCTGAGATTGAAAAATACGCCAACAAATATTGTATTGTCCCTATGTGTCAAAGCACTACAGTTAACCCAACTAACATTATAGGCAAAGAATACCAAGCAGAGGGGTAAAATGGCTTGAAGAAGTCGGAATTCACCTATTTTCGACCAAATATTCTACCTTCAACTACTAAGTAACTCTAAAGTTATAATTCGAGTTATAAATACCTGAACTGAGACCACCGGATCTCCTTCGAAAACCATAAACTTAATAGGCGTAGTGCATAGTATGAAATTACTTGTTATGAACTTCAAATATATCTTCACAGCCTCATGGGTCAATAGAGTTATTTATAAGGTTAAATTTCACCTAAAGGTGACCAGTAAAATATGTGCAAAATACTTAACTTTCAGGGAATACTTTCTAGTAAATATTAACCTAATTATTACCTCATGTTTGTTCACATAGTCAGGGAATAAACAAGTTGGTAAACAGGTCTACTATACACTCTACATTACCTATTTTGGCACCAATTAAGTTGCCTGGGCATTTTTTGTCCTAGTTCTTACCATGGACGTATAAATAAAGGGGGACCCAGTTATTTACATTATTAAGTGAAGCCACTGAACGGCTACATTCTAAGGTCGTGCTGTTGAGTTGGGCGTTGCCATTTCGAGTCTGTGATAATTCTTTATTACCCACCAACACTAGCTTAAACTTTATCGCCAACGAATTCCATTCAGTAACTGAACATTACTATACTTTACGATTTATGGAATGAAAATCGAAATTACACATTCCAGAATCTAAACTAGAGAAATGAATTTCAAAAATCGTTGTGGGCTTCCAAAGAATTCTGTACAGTTCCATTGCAACGCTGCACTGGCAACGCTGTTGAATTCTTCCGTCTATCACAAACATCGTATCATCCTATGATGTTTACAAATTTGACCAGTTCATGTTGACATTTTCTGTGGTGTGCAGTATTTGTTGAATATTGTTTTTTGTGTTGTGTTTGGATTATATAGTGAAAGAAAAATAGATAGAGACTAATAATGGTGCTTTACTGTTGGGTTTGCAAGCAATCCAATTGTTCTAATCAAAATATTAGCTTTCATAGGTGAGTACATAGTTTGTTTACAAACATTAGAGATTGGCGTTCATCTTTGTCATAGGCGACACAGTGGGTATCAAATTTCTATACATACACAAAATGAAATAGATTTATTGAAATCTTGTTATATGAAGGTGATGATCGACAATAACAAAAAAATTATTTACAAACGAATGCAACGTTGTAGATGAAAACTCATTGATTTTTGACTGAAATATTAGTGCAAACAATCAATGTATTCCAAATGAAACTGATATTTACCGAATAACAACTTTTATTTTACTTCACCTGTTAGTTTGTTAGTTAGTCAAATCATGCAAGTGAAATTTGACCCAAATCTAATTCTTCCACTTGAAAAAAGTGTTTAGTACCATAAAATTTAAAATAATATCAAAATAAAAAAAAAATACAAGTTTTTATTCAAATGCCCTAAAAGGTACAAAAATAATGTTTTCAAATGTGTGACTTAGGTTATTCTGTGAGTAACAGATTCAAAAGCTTGTCGCTTCTGTATTCAAACTGAAAACTTTGCGAGGCAAACTTTTGAAGTTGTTTTTACTTTTAATTATATTATACATTGTTGAAAATAATGTCTAACTTTGGATTTCCATTTAGGTTTCCAGCTGATGCCCATGAAAGAGCTGTTTGGTTGGAAAAGCTGGGATTGAAAGAGTTCACTGAAACTGTTTCAAAGTATGCTAGAATTTGTTCTATTCATTTCGAAGGAGAAGCTTTTGAAATAAAACCCAGTGGAAAAATATATCTGAGAAATTGTGCTTGTCCCCTTTTTTTTAATGAAGAGTATATTCCAACAACTGAAACTGCTTCAACCTCGAGGTAAACTAATCATTCAACAGAATTATTATCATCTCAAATTATTTTTAATATCTTTCATTCCTTCCAAACATAAATTTACCTTTTTTTAGATTAGATAATAGAAAGTCATCTACGGATTCAACAGATACAGCCCCAGGAACTAATTGTTCGGATATTATCGATTCTTTTGGCCCCCCACTGAAGAGGTAAGATGAGATTCAATAATTGATTTCACTTGTTAATATGATTTTTATATTAGCTCAAAACTTGCAATTCAATTATCACCCACTTTTAAATGTACTGTTTTAAAACTTTACAGATTCCATTCAGATACATCAGCTACTATGACTGCCCCAGAAATAGATACGGAATCTCTCTCAGAAACTTTGACTGCATCGGAAACTGAATTGATTCAAATGTCAATCACTGAAAAGGAAACAGACAGACCCACAATTTCGCAAAAGAAAAAGTGAGTAGAATAATATAATAATATTTGTTGCACTATGATATATACAGTGCTCGTCTAAAGTCCGTACCCCTTCTACTAATTTTTGAACCACCTGATATATCGCAACGAAATTTGGAGGACTCAAATAGGAGATAAATACCTACTTTTTCATGAAAAATCACAGCTAAAAGTTTCAAAATGGCGGCTGGGCGCCATCTTCAATAATTTTTTTAAATAGAACACCCCATATATTATTCTATTTTCGAAATCTGCTCATAATTCTCAAGAGTTTTCTCTAATACACTTTACTCCTGAATTCAATTGTTTTCGAAATATTAACGTTTGAAAAGTGACATTTTGGTCATTTCAAACCCAACGAAAAACACTAATGTTGCTTTCAATCAAATTTGCAAAAACCGTTGTCGCGGTAACATCTTGTTTACTGTCAAACTGAACTGCTAACTGTCAAATAGTCCATTGAGCGCCTAAATCCTTTTATGAAAAGTGTGATCATGGCTCGTCTTTTCTTTTGTTTGATTTACCTGAATTGATTTTACTTGTATCTCTTACAATATGAAATAAAATTATTATTATTATTAGTATTCCAAAGTATTTGGGATGGTTTCCTCTATTATTGTCTTGCCTTCTAGGTAGAAGGTAGTAGTAAACAAATATTATCAGTATTCCAAAGTATTTAGGATTAATTTTTATTGAAACGTGAACAGCTTGATAATTGAGAAAATAGCTACACCAATGGAAAATTGATTATGATGAGCGTCCCATGCTTTTATTTTATTTTTATTCATAAATATTTTGGATCACAATTGGGTGGAACTTTTCAGTCTTGTTTATATTCAATTTTATTTAATTTCAGAGCTGTTATTGACTTATCTACTAGTGATTTTCAACTCCTCGCAAGGCCAGAAGAAATTTCAGAAGCATGAAAAAAACTGTACTAGGCCAAAAACCAAAATAAAAACTTTACAACAGTCAGTGCGAAGGCTGAGGTCTAAAGTGACAAATTTGAATTCACTGATAAACCATTTGAAAAGTAAATCTTTGGTGCATGAAGATTGTGAAACTTCATTGAGGGTAAGTTTTCTACATAGTCTATGCTGATTAGAATACAATAAAATTCATTTTATTCCAACAAGACATTACAAATTTTATGTACATTAATTCTGAAATATAAAGTTATGGTAGAATCAAAATTTTCAGATCTTCAAAAAGTCCCTGCATATGGTCAGATTTTTAAGTATCATTGTGAAAGCAGCCACGAGTTTCAACCATGAATCTGTCGCGGCGATACGAAGTGTTCTCGGCCGCCAGCGGTCCCTAAAATGTGTTGGAATTTCATGGCCAGAGCCATTAATTTACTATTTGATGGGAAAGTTTTTGTAGATGGGGATTTTTTTGCATAAACCTGTGCTACTTGAAGTGCTCTACAAGACCTCTATTTCGAAATATTTTGTCGCACAAATATTTGGCCCACACAACGAATTAAATTAATTTTCAAAAAAAATCCAAAACTCCTTCAAAGTTTTCGTGGATGGGGATTTTTTCGCATAAACCTGTGCTACTAAAGTGCTTCGCAAGATCTATATTTCGAAATATTTTGTCGCACAAAAATTTGGCCCCCACAACGAATTAAATTAATTTTCAAAAAAAAATCCAAAACTCCTTCAAAGTTTTCGTGGATGGGGATTTTTTCGCATAAACCTGTGCTACTTAAAGTGCTTTCAAGACCTATATTTCGAAATATTTTGTCGCACAAAAATTTGGCCCCCACAACGAATTAAATTAATTTTCAAAAAAAAATCCAAAACTCCTTCAAAGTTTTGGTGGATGGGGATTTTTTTGCATAAACCTGCGCTACTCAAAGTGCTCTACAAGACTTCTTTATTCGACAAAATTTTATTTTATTTCAATTTCACTCTTTTCCTCACCACCTTGCGGTAGAGTGACAGGCGCATTTTTTTCAATGTGGTATCCCATGTAGGTCTAATCCACCATAAAAATAAACTTATAAAAAATAACAAAAATAAAAAATGTAAATAAAATATAAATAGGTCAGGTACTGAATAGTACTGTTATCGACAAATATAAAACGCAATAGAAAATAAATAAATAAATAAAGTTTTGTCGAATAACAAGAATAAACATATTGACTAAAATATATTACCGAATCAACCCACCAGTTTTCTGATCCGGTGTTTAGCAATAAAATGGGAATACATTATAATAAAATTAATCCAAAAAAAAAAATTTTGGAACAAATATTTTATCAAACTCAAATAAACTGTTAATGCAATATTAAAACATATAAAAAAAAGATTCTTTCAAAATATCAACAAATAAAATGAGACCTCGTCCCACCCCAGGTGCCTTCGTTTATATTGTAATGATATCTACAAAAATTACAAATATGATATTATTTCTACTTCAAAAAAAAACCTTCATTGAATGAATATTCTAGATTTTAGCTATTTATTGGTAATTAAAAAATTATTGCACAGCAAACATTCACGATTTTTTATAATAGAACAGTATTGTGAAATTTTCTTTTACACGTTTCACAGCTAGAATTCAAAGTTCCTCTGATGGAAAATCCGCATACGAGACAAAAATCAAATTGATCGCGATCCGCATTTTCCAAAACTATAGTCATCAATTCGTTTCTGAACTCATCCATATCATTTGGTTTCAATAAAGATTCATTTCTCAGAATTTGCATGAAGAAATATATAACATAAACTCCGCAGTTATATCCATCTTTTTGTCTTATATGAGTTATGCACTCAGTTTTGAAGTGACAACCTTCTCTTGACAAATTTTTATTATAATATTTTTCAATGAATGACTCAAATTTTTCTTTATAATCTTCGGCTACTTTTGAGATATTGTTGTAACGTGGATCGATATATATATGAATTTATTTATTTGCAAATCAGCTATGGCTAAAACCCAATGGTACGATTCAAAACCGTACCAATAATGATAGGAAAACAATTTTTGAATTGATTCTTATTTCAGGCAGATCTGAAAAAAAACTTTGTTCCATATCATTGCCGCAATGCATTATGGCGTAAGTTTGGTTAGTGGTGAGCAGGATATGAGAGTCATGGGGGTATAATTTTGAAAAAAATGATGAACAGTTATTCATTGCAAAATCCGTTAGCCATTGCCTTCAATATAATGTTTTAAAATCGTCGAATCGCAATTCTGCAGAAAAATTTTCTTGTTTTTTTTTAATTAATTTAATTCGTTGTGGGGGCCAAATTTTTATGCGTCAAAATTTTTCGATATATAGATTTTGTAAAGCACTTTAAGTAGCACAGGTTTATGCAAAAAAATCCCTATCCGCGAAAACTTTCCCATCAAATAGTAAATTAATGGCTCTGGCTATGAAATTCCAACACATTTTAGGGACCGCTGGCGGCCGAGAACACTTCGTATCGCCGCGACAGATTCATGGTTGAAACTCGTGGCTGCTTTCACACTGATTTTTAAAGTCCCAACATTGAGCTAATAATATGTATTACATTTTCAATGAACATTGTGGAAATATCATTATTTTCATGATTTATACAACCACTCAAATAATATATTTGTTCCAGGCGTCTTTATCAGAATCAACATCTGAACTTTTCAAAAGGATGCTTAAGGGATCCAGAACTCAAAAGTATACACCAGCGCTCAGATCATTTGCTCTAACTCTGAGCTTCTACTCGACCAAGGCATATAATTATGTCAGAAAGACATTCAATAATTCTCTACCTCACCCAACAACCATATCAAAATGGTACCAGTCAGTTGATGGTGCTCCTGGATGGACACAGGAGGCATTCAGAGCATTGAAACTGAAGGCGGATGCAGCTAAACAAGAAAACAAAAGTGTTATTTGCAATTTAATTTTCGATGAAATGTCTATTCGAAAACAAGTCGAATGGACTGGCAAAAAGTTTTGTGGGTATGTGGATATTGGTACTGATTTGGATAGCGATCAACTTCCTGAAGCAAAAGAAGTACTGGTGTTTATGCTGGTTAGTTTGAACAGTTCCTGGAAGATACCTGTTGAATATTTTCTTTTAGATGGTCTTTGTGGATCTGACAAAGCTGGGCTTGTTAAGAAATGTTTAGAGTTGGTTGATGAAACTGGAGTGCTTGTATCCTCTATGACATTTGATGGAACTGCAGCCAATTTGAAAATGGCTTCAGTTCTGGGAGCAGATTTCAATATTTCACCAATGAAAACTTATTTCAGTCATCCTGTTACGAAGGAAAAAGTATATATTATAAAAGTATATATTATAAAAAATTCTAATGTATTTAAACACCATTTCCTCATTTTTTTGCATAGATTATTTGATACTAAAAGTCCACCATACCTTCTTGACAAACTAGTATTCAGAAACAATTTACACAATCTTAATACCAGACATTCACATATACTTAAATGCCACACCACCGGACAGCTTTGTTTGAACGTAGTTTCACTTATAATGCAGTAAAACTTTTTAATTCCTTCAAACCAGAACTATCAACTCCACTGAATAGATATAAGAATGTCGCTAAAAATGAACTACTGAACCAACAAGACTAGTCACATTGCTACATATTTTTTCTCTCTTTCTTGATTACAAAATTTACTAAATTGTTTACTTATATCAATATTATTAACATTGTAAATGCTTTTTATTTTTATTATCTTTTATATTTTATTATTTTCATTTTTGTATTACCTTTTTTTTGTAAACTGAAAAGGTTAAGAGTTCAAGAGTAGCTATTAGCTAATCTTCGCCTTTTCAGGGCAAATGCATGTACATTTGTTAAATAAAGTCGATTTATTATTATTATTATTATTATACTTTATTCCAGAGAAATGAGCATGGCCCTAGTTTCATGATCACCCAGTATATTGTTGATATTTGGATGATCCATAAACGACTGCAACTTAGGAGATCATTCCCTTTATCTTCCATTCGTATTGCTAATGTGAAATGAAATAACTAATAAAAAACCTTTTTAAAGACATGCTTTTATTTAAGCCGTGTACTAAAACGTATAAAATAATTTTAAGTCATTGCTGACAATGATTTAATTATTTTTTGTTGAATTATTTGGTTTCAAAAAGCTTGTCACGCGAATTGTAATGAAATTAATTCTTTGACAAGTTGTTACTTACCAACCAATCATTGTCCAATGAAATTAATTGGTACTTACTTTCATGAACACTTCACGCGACAAGCTTTTTGAAACCAAATAATTCAACAAAAAATAATTAAATCATTGTCAGCGATAGCTTGAACTTATTTTATACGTTTCAGTACACGGCTTAAATAAAAGCTTGTCTTTAAAAAGGTTTTTATTTTTTGCTTTTTAGTTATTTCACTTAATCTGTTCATTTCTAATACAGCCGTGTTATTACAATGTCATGATCTCCGACCCCAAAATTTCCCACACACCAATTTTGACTAGAACCTGGCCATAATCACAAAACTCGCCCGACATTCTAAAGTCGCCATCTTGGATTTATAGATTTTGACAAAAAATTCACGCATAATCTCTAAACCTGAAAACCCCCACATACAAATTTTGAATGAAATATGACCATTATCAGAAAACTCGTCCCTCATCTTGGGGCCGCCATCTTGAATTCATAAATTTTGACAAAAAATTCAAAATATCCGAGAAAACCACCGCATACCAATTTTGAATCGACTTGGACCATAATCACAAAACTCGTCGTCCATCTTGGGGGGCGCCATCTTGAATATATTAATTTTGACAAAAAATTCCTAATCTCCGACCTCGAAAATTCCCCCATACCAATTTTGAATCGAATTGGACCATAATCACAAAACTCGTCGTCCATCTTGGGGGGGCCATCTTGAATTTATTAATTTTGACCTTGAAAACCCCCTCATACCAATTTCGAATCGAATCGGACCACAATCACAGTACTCATCCGCCATCTTGAATTTATGAATTTTGACAAAAAATTCATAATCTCCGTTCCCGAAAACCCCCACATACCAATTTTGAATCGGATCATAATTACAAATCTCGCCATTTTGTTTTTTATTTAACAAAAAATCCATAATGCATTGCCACCGGAATTATATATAACAAGTGAAACTAAATAAAATCTTGTAATAAAAAGTATAATCTTCAATATGACTATAGAATATGTATATGAATCTAAAAATATATTATTAAAAGTGCAGTGTAAATTTTTCATTGCTTCAAATGTAGAAATAATAATTATTTTTCTCTTAGAATCGGCCTATTTAATGAAGACAAACACATATTTTATGAACACATCAGATCTGTATATCACAAGTTTTGCCAAAGTTTTCATAATCATATGAAACTCCACATATTTTTCTTTTAATCAATACCTATATTAATTAAATTGTGTGCGCCACTGTCGTTGGATGGCAGGTTACAGTCTATCGCAGGTCTCCTCCTTCCTCGCAACCCGCGCGCCAACAAACTGAGCGGCTTCAAAACAATCTATGTTGATAGTATGGGATTGCTGAGTCCATTATATATTTATACGTCCATGGTTCTTACCTACTGTTCCACAATGAGGGCGAGATCACCACAATATTTGTCTAATAAGACTAAATATCTACAACGAAGTCAAAGTTACCAAAAATGGATTCCTTAAAGTAACTTGGTCTATTATCAGATATTGGAGCCCGAATCGATTCAGATGAGGATGATATGATACAATTTAGTCTTTTCAAATAATTTATTTTGGAGCTGAATTTCAGAAATCTATAAAATGCCAAGTGGAAATTCGAATAGAATTGATAAACCATACAAGTATATTACCAACTACTATCGATTAGCTGCCAGAATGGCAATATAATCCGATCCTACACTTCCCAAAGTCCAAAGATCAGAGCCATCATATTACTTATGTGGTACATAACAATATTCTACTATGTGCTCCACTCCACGTCTTTCAATGACTTCAACTATTTCAAAACATTCATCATCCATTTTTATGAATAAAATATGAAAGCAAATAAGTGTTAACCATCGACGGAGGCAATACAAAACAGGCTTAGTTAGGTTATGCTCGTAATGGATGGATTGACAGAATGAACAGAATTAATGCATAGATAAGCTGCGATCAACAAGCTTCATCTGTCGCTAGCGGTAAACTACTGCCGTGACGTTTTCAATGAGTTAGTCCAGCTTAAGAAAATGGGTAAGAAAAAATTATTGAATAAAGTGCAAGAAAACGAAAGCAAATAGCAAAACAATAAAATATTGATGTGTTGAACCGATGATTTCGAAAATTTCAACAATAAGTTGTCCGGAAATGTCGAATTGAAGTTTTTAAACAAATCATAATACCTCGATTTTCTCAGAAGTAGTCACAATTGGCAAAAAAATTGAATTGGATATTTCCGAGCACAACATTCTGCAAACTTAGTATTCTAAAAGTACTTTCAGACTATGCGGAATGCGGCCATGTCAAACTACAATTTTTGAGCCAATCACTACATACCATTTGATATGTAAAATGTTATGATTGGCTATTTCTTTTCGGATAGATATTTCTTCCTTACACTGAGATAACATTATCATGGATATCATTAGGCAAAATGTGCATTGAATATAATTATCGCGTACTATTTTCAATACCAGTGATATTTGATGTTCAATTCCAGAATAAACACTTCAATTTCAGAATAAATACTTATTACGGGGTTTTCTTTGAGTAACTAGGTATAGGCTAGACAGAGATACTTGGTTTTACCATCAACAAGAAGTAGAAAATAATGTTTATGTTTTCTCCGTATTAGGAATTAAAATGATCATTGTTTGTTTTTGCTCAGAATATCGAATAACAACAATATACATTTATTATCCACGATTCCAATCCAACCAGAGAACGGAACGTATAGACATATCGCATGAAAAAACATCCCATAACAAATTTGTATTTCATCACGTGACCACAATGTGAAAGGGTCTGAAATCCCAAGATAAAGAAAATGGACTTCAAAGTCATGAATAAAGGTTACTTTCGACTTTGCATAAAGCCTATGTGTTCTCAAAGTTGAAATTTTAGGAAAATGCGACTTAAATGGGATAGACGTCATATTTTTTGGTTTGAAGCGTTTCCGCCATTGCAAAAATTATCCATAATTTTCTTGATTCGACTATATTTTAATGATAAAATTGATGTATATGATAGTATATGATGATAAGTATATACATACTTCATGTATGAAATTAGTTTTTGCAGTGTTTGATGAAGAAAGTTGAGGAAGTACACTTAATTTTATGAATTTTTTCCATACAAATTTGTTATTTTGAAGAGGCCTACCTGTTTTACATAAATAAAATTCAACATTATCACAGAAAAGTTTGTATCGCGAATAAAATCCGAACTAGATGTGAATGCGAAATCATCACTTGCATATATCATTCTCTGCTGTACGTCTCTTGACAGTTTTTTTTTTCATACGCCATGTTCATCTTCAAAGCTTTTAAGAATAAACATATAGGTTAAGATTCACAATATGCAGTAAATATTTATTATCTTCTTCTAACCTTCTACTGTTTGTTTTAATATAGTGTTTATAACCTAAAATAGTCAGTCGACTATTCTGAAGGCAATTTTACCTATTTATGCCTTCGACTTATTAGGCAAAATGTATTGATTGCCCAATTTTCGACTTCTTAATTACTTCCATTTTCTTCCCCATATTGGTAAATTTAAGGTAATTATAACGTAAGAATTACCTTCGCCAATTTGGGCGCTGACCTATTTGAAGGTCGTAATGACGTAAATTTTACTTATAATGTTTGTTGGGAAATAAAAGGTATTTTTTCGTGTACCAAGTGATATAAATGGAAGGAAGAAGTGGTGCAAACTAATGAGGCGTGACTTAATTAGACCTAAAAGTACTAAATATGTGTGTGAAGATCATTTTGATGTAAGTACCTATTAAGTAGTACTATCTGCCTATTTCTGATTAATATACCTATTGTGCTGTAAGTAGGTTTGGAATAACTTATTGAGTAAAAATAACTATACATTTCTACAATTTTTTATTAAACTTTCATTGTATGTTTATTTGTTTAGGTCAAATCTTGCAAGTGAATTTTGACCCACTTCTAGTGGTCCGATTAACTTGAAATTTGGCAGGTGTACATAATTCCGGTTACAATGCATTAAGCATTCGTTAGAAAAAAATGGCGGACATGTTATGTGATTATGGTCCGATTCTAGTCAAAATTGATATCTGGGGGTTTTCGGGGTCGGAAATTATGAATTTTCTGTAAAAATGTTGAGACGATGTAGATAGCTGGTGCAGAAGATGTCCACAGTGCGGCGCTACTGGAGGTCCTAAGACAAGGTCCAGGGATGAAATAAAGAAATGCAACGTAGGCGCAACATTCCTATGACCGATGATGGTAACAGATACATCCTTGTTGCCAGGCAATAATCAAGTAAATGGGTGAAAGCCAATGTCATTCCACAATAGCAAGGTCAAAGATGAACAACATGTTCTCCAGATTCGAAATATAGATGGAGCTACATTCCGACCGAGGAAATAATTTCGATTCGAAATTATTCAACAAAGTTTGCGAGCTGATAGGAATCAACAAAACCAAAACCACGGTGCATCATCCCCAGTCAGATGAAATGGTCGAAATATCCAACCGAACTATGGAACAGCATCTTTCCAAGGTAGTAAAAAAACATCAAAAGGACTGGGACAGACACCGTCAACCAAGCTTACCCCAGGTAGCATTATCTTCGGAAGGGAGCTACGATTGTCCTGTGCCTTGGTATTCAGGTCACCAAGCACCCAAGAAGTAGAAGTAGATGACTGTGCAGATAAACTGTAGGACAGCCTGCTGAAAATCCACGAAACATCTCGGACAAGGTTGATACTGGCAAGTGACAGAATGAAAGCTTGTTATGATTTGAAAGCATATTCAGGAGGATTCGAAAAATGTGACCAGGTTTGGCTATACTATCCACGGCGGAAGTAAGGTGTATCCCCTGAATCAACACCGTTTTGGGAACGACTGTACGACGTGAAGAAGAGGATCAACGACGTGGTTTACAGAATCCAGCTCAGCCGTAGGACTAAGATGAAGGTTGATAACCTGGAAAGACTGATGAACCAATGTCTTTTGATCGGGACGATGAAAGTTAGAGCAGTATTACAAAAATAAGTACAGTAGGCCCCTGCGTGTTTATAATAATAATAATAAAGCGGCTTTATCCATCATTTTAGTTAGGAATACGAGAAAGGTACAGAGTAGCAAGGAATAATACACAGAATTAAAATGATGAAAGGCGAAGTGTCAGCAAGAGCTGTTTTTCAACTTATCCCTAAAAAAAAAAAAATTTTAATAATAATAAAAATTAAAACTTGAAATTTATATTTAATATTTGAAATAAATATAGATCAATGAGTTACCAAATTGAACAACACTGAAAAAACATTTTAATAAATTCAACAAGAACATTCAAAATTGGGTAGCAATCATCAACGACCAAGAGAACTAAGTATCTCTTAGTAAGAGTTTCAGCCTTTTTTTTAAATTGGATAGCGTGTATGACCTAAAATCATTGGGTAGCTGATTGTACAATTTGGCGGCATTATATGAATAACTTCTGGTAAAGATTGCAGTGGAGTGACGGGGGATAACAAGTAAGTGTCTATTGCGTGTTCTGAGGTTGTATATAGACGAAAACATGTTTAGACTTTCGAACAAATATTTTGGAGCTTTGGCTTCAAGTATTTTGTGTGTGAATGAGAGTATGTGAAGAGTCCGAAGATCGCCCAATCTCAGCCAGCCAGAGTCCTCCAGTGCAGCACTAATATGGTCAAATTTGCGGATACCGTAGGAGAATCGTATACAAGAGTTTTGTATTCTCTGAAGGCGATTTTGGTCGTATCTAAGGAGGGCAGGTCCATAGATACTATCACAGTAAGACAACTTCGACGTAATCAAGGTTTCACCTAAGGTGAGCTTCAGGTGCTTAGAAAGTAGATGTCTATTCGGAAATAATTGCCTTAGTACATTGTAAGATGCTTGACATAGATGGCTAACGTGTTTTGAGAATCTTAGAGGGGTGTCAATCCATAGTCCCAGATTTTTGCCTTCATTAACTTTGATTATATCGTTACCAATATTAATTCTCAGTTCATCACGAACTTCCTCCACTTTCTTTGCGGAGCCAAAAAGCATAACCTGTGACTTCTTAGAATTCAAACGTAAGTTATGAGCTGTGGAAAAGTCATATAAACTATTCAAATCATTATTCATATAATTTTGAGCAACGGTGAGATTAAGACTATTGAAAGAAATAAAGAGTTGGGTGTCATCGGCGTATTCTTGCATTTTCAATGATTTCATGGAAATCGGAAATATATATGGAGAAGAGAAGAGGTCCTAAAATGGAACCATGGGGAATACCGAGATAGTTGAATATGAGATCTACGTCCCCGTTAGAAAAACCAAAGTATCTGAGCTTGGAGGAGACTGAGGAGTGGTCTAAGGTGTCGAATGCTTTGCTATAATCCAATAATACCAAACACGTTTGTTTACCGCAGCGCCAGACGGTGTAACCGTGTGGAATTCCGTTGACAAATACCGAATAATCTAGGTATATTCGGAGACTGCTCGAAGATTCGGAAAGCCAAGAATAAGGTCAGGCGTTCGATCGGTTATTCATTCTGTAAATTCAGCCATAGTTTAAGGATAATTTAGTGGAGTGAGTATTTTATCGTATTGTGTTGTCTTTTCGAAATATAATAAACAAACATTAATTATTTCGAGTATTTGTTGAAGTCACGGATCCCAGTTTTGTAACAATATTAATAATATACCGGTCATATTGAATGAATTGGTTGTTACTGAAAAAACAACTTTTTTTATTATCAAACAGAAAATGATAAAAAATGAAAGGAAACAACACACAAACTGTGTTTTGTTGTCCAACACGGTAGGCAACTTCAAAATTCAACGCATTTTATTGGGAAATACAACTTTATTATGTTGGATATTCAAAATCACCAAAAATGGCGTCATTATCTTTTTAACTCAAAAATCCTTCAACTAAATGTTTAATGAACATGAAATGCGTATATGGATAAATATATTGGTTCCTAAATAATCAGTCACACTTATCCTCAGGATCGACAATATTCAAACTCAAATACAGAATTATAAAAAAATTCTAATTATACTGTCGCTGACAAAAGGAAGCTGAATCCAAACAATCAAATTTCACAGAACACAGCGAAATTCATGCACCTTCCGAACAAAGCGTAGATACACAGTCCGAATCAATGGTAGACAGTAGTAACTTAATTACAATAATGAGACTGGGGTAACTGTGCAATGAAGTGTTAACTTGGGGTGAGTTACTCCTTTTGTAACTGCATTTTCTGAGCGAGCGCACACGACATCGCAAGATAATCCATTTATACGGACCTTTACAAGCCCGACTGATTATACGGGTCAGGGCGAGCTCCTTTCCAATAAAACTGCAAATTCTATTGTCCGAATCTTTTTCTCGATCAAACACTTGTTTCGGGGATGATTGCTACGGTGGGTTCCATATCAGTAAACATGATCTTTCAAATTAGTTATATCTCAATATTTCATCTGCATAAGTTATCGAAGAACAACATGGATTCTTCCCTAAACGCGCAATAGTAACAAATTTAGTGACTTACCCCGTATACAGGGTGTCCCAGGATTTCCTCTCAGAAATGCATAGATGGAGTCAAAATTAACCCGTTCTCCATATAACTTTTTTTCCTAAAATCCTTCGTTACTAAGTTGCGGGCCCTCGAAGTTATAAAATGGAAAAAAAAAATCTTTGATAACTTTTCAAGTGAATATTGAAAATCAAACAAATTTTAGTGACTGACGAAACGATAATTCCTTCGACGAGGTTTCATGCATGAGTCAGTTGGTTTGCTACAAAGTCAGGAACGGACTGCCCCCGATGGTCCACACCCCAAAACTTTGAAATGATTGATATTTTTCAACAAAACAAGGTCCCAAGCACAATTTTCTGAATAAAAGTACTCGTGTGTCAATTTGAGCAACGATTTTTAATAAAAATGCACTTTTATTCGACGACATCCAACCCGAGCGTACACTATTATCTGAAATGAAAAATTTTAAAAACCGAAATAATAATGACAACGTTAATAAGCGAAATATGATAAAAAACAGTCCTAAACAAAAAGTTTGAAAGTTTTATTTTCAATTTTGGAAGCAGATAATTTTTCAAATTAAATTTCAAGTTCTGTAGATTCGTGGTGTTTTTGACTAACCCAATGAATAGAGACAAAGAGAGAGGTAACCCCTTACAAACAGTCCGGTAGTTCTAAATTTCCGATAAGTTGCCTAGCATGGTTATTAAGTGTTCAAAATGCAAAATGCACAATTTTCCCCCCTCCGCGCCCGCCGCCATATTGAAAAACCCGAAAAAAATCGGGACTTTCTTTAGATTTGCGCTTATATCTTCGTTTCGGTGTATTATAGCTACAAAAGAATTCCACTCTCATGAAATTTACTATAATTAACGTTTTATATTTTGTTTCTAGGATTGATAGTTACGGAGATATGCACTTTAAAAAAAAATGAAAAACGGAAATTTGTCAAACTTCAGAACGCTGTAATTCAGTCAGTGATAGAGTTGGTTGAAAAAAATGTACATACATTTTGTAGGTAATTAAATTCCCTACAAAATTTTTTTTTGATACTTGTTTTCCTGGAATACGCCATAACTGAATTACAGCGTTCTAAAGTTAGAAATTTGACAAATTTCCAGGAAATGCGATTGTTTTTTTTAAGTATTTATTTCCGTAACTATCAGTCCTAGGAACAAAACCCAGTACGTAAGTTATATGGAATTTCATTTTTTACAACATAGAATGGAACTCTTTTGTAGCTAAAATGCACCGAAACGAAAATATACGCGAAAATCTGAAGAAAGTTCCGATTTTTTTCGGTTTTTTCAATATAGCGGCGGGCGCGAAGGGGAAATAATTGTGCACTTTGCATTTTAAACACTTAATAACCATCCTAGACAACATATAAAACATTTAGAACTACCGGACCGTTTGTAAGGTAACCCCCCTCTATTTACTGGATTGAACTGACAAGGTACTCCATTATGAAATAAATAATTCAGTCCATATTTCGAATTCACGTGTGGAATAATCAAGTTTCGTGTTGGTCTGAATCATGAACTGTGGTTATCTCATGAAACTCAAGGTTTGAAAGAGTCAAATTTTTCTTCACAGCATAAATTTTGAGGAGTTTCACTGAGAATAGCTGAGTTTAGCTAAAAAAATTAAATCGGAAAAAATATTTATACTAATAAAAAGCAAACAAATGAACTACAAAAAAGCAAACAAATAAACTACAAAACAGCTGAACATGAATGGGCGAAAAATATCCAGTAAATAATCATATTTTATTTCTTCCACATATGTTATAAAAAAATCTATGAATAATAACTTTTTAACAAAAAATAAAACCAACGAAAAAAGAAACTGAAAAGCAAATAATAAAATGAACCTTTTAGACTTAATAACTAACCTCCTAAACTGATATAAGTAACTAATTTTGAGTCGGCGCCAAACAAACAAGCAAATTAATTACTTATTGCGTAAAATGATGGCAGCGGGGTGCGCGGCAGCAGCGCGTCCCTTCAGTTACGATAATGCCTTCGCAGCCCTTGGTTCGGAAAGCACTACTTGTTGTTTGCAACCAATTTTGTGTTGAATAACTCTTTTTCAACGTTCACCTTTTTCGCACAATTAAAGATTTACTTAACTCAATGCTTTTAATGAAAATTGAGAATGCAGGTTACAAGTGACAAAAATGGAATGATCAAAATACATGTCTCAGATAATTTATAACATAAACAAAGAATAAAACTATTATAGTTCTTTCGTGGATTTTCGGTTCACAAGATAATTCTCGGTGTGAGCTTATTCTGCAAAAGATAAATCTCGGTAGGAGCTTGGTCTGCAATTTCTTTAGTTGCCATGAAGTCTAGGCAACAGGGCCGGACTCAGGAACGTAACTCTTCGCCGGAAATTGCCGAGTGTTCTAGAAGTCAATATCAGCGAGACAGCAACTCGAACGGGCACACATGTGAGGGCACATGTCGTTGGGAGTGGTCGTGCGGAGAGCGCATGTTTGTAATGTTATTGTTTATCGCTGGAGATTTCATGTTGCATTTTTTTGTTATTTTGTTTTGATCATTTCTTTAAAGTACTCTAATGATTTTCGTCGATTGTTTGTTTGGCGCCGACTCATGAATTCACTCACCCCTTCAGGGACGGAATTACTGAAAATACTGAAACACGTATTTCTTCTTTTGTAACAACCTCATATACGAATTTGGATGACCCTAACTTCGAAACTAACGGAACCCTTACACAAACTTTCACCCCCCTAGGGGTTGCTTTTTAAAAACACTGAAGTATTTATTTATCCCTTACAAAGACCTCAAATACTAATTTTTATGACCTTAACTTAAAAATTAACGGAACCCCCATTTCACCCTTTTAGGGGTTGAATTTCTAAAAACACTGAAACATACATATTTCTTCTATCTGTAACAAAGACTTCAAATATCAATTTTTATGACCCCAACTTGAAAACCAACGGAGTTCCTATACAAACTTCCAATCCCAATTCCACCCTCATTTCACCCCTGTAGGGGTTGAATTTCCAAAAACACCGAAACACGTATTTTTTATTTGAAACAAAGACTCCCAAATTTACAGAAAAATCTTTCTATTCAATATTCAATTGAGAATGGTTCCCTTTTCACCAATTTACTGTAACTTCAAAACTTACTATACAGACTTTCAACCCCCATTTTACCCCTTTAGGGTTTTCGATAACCCTGAAAAATATTCATCTTCATTTGTGAAGAAGAGTCCAAATACTTATTTCCATAACTGTATTTAAAAACCAACTGTACTTTCACCCTCCTTTTCACCCACCTTCTTTCCCCTTGGAATATCAAAAAAATATGATGTTAAAATGTTTGCTCTTAGGACCAGCGATTTGGTTGTTAGTTAGGACAAGTAATTATATTTGTATATATTACCCCAATACGAGGTAGCCGCTGTGAACTGTTGAGGAGATTCCTCGACTGTCTTCCGTATCCATCATCCAATTAACTTTGGGCCTCCATTATGTTGTAGTATCATCAGACTTACATATGTGTGCCAAGTTTCGACAGAATCGGTTCACAGATGTGAAATCAATAAATCATCCCCTATTTTCTACCCTTAGGGGTGTTATTTTTATTTCGAATTCAAATGGGACCAACTTCGAGGCATACCATATACAATAAAAAAATCATCATCATCTGAATCGGATAACCCAGTACAAAGTTATGCGTGGTAGAATCGGTTATGAAGTACAAATTCAGTGGATGAACCACCAATCATCCCCCATTTTCCTACCCTTAGGAATGGATTTTTTTTTAAATCCAAATGGGACCAACTTTGAGGTAAACCATATCCATTAAAAGAAGAATCATCTAAATGAGACTACTCTGTGAAAAGTTATGCGGTCATACATAAAGAAATATATATATATATATATATATATATATACGCGTCGACTAGAGAACCTCCTCCTTTAATTTTTCGTTGGTTGAAAAGAAATGAAATAGTTTTGATGAAAAATGAGAAACTGAAATGCGATTTTGTATCACCGTATTGTATGGTTGTCACCGTATTCTAAATATTGTGGAGGATATTTTGAAGTTTTTTTAAATGGCCGAACAGTTTATTTTTAACGAATATGAAGATATGCACCGTATTTTATGGACGAGCATTCTGTAATGCTGCTGAGGCTCCATTCCTAGGATTTTCCCAATCGGTTGCTACTGGCAAGAGAAACCTTTGAAGCATGTCGATCGCAGCTTAAGGGAGCCAAGTATGTCTAATGGATCATACGTTTGAGCATGTTTAGTCGTTTTTTTTCCATATCATTGGTATGTTTTTGTCAAAACAAGATGGTGACGGCCCTCCTAGGACTGTACGTACCGTTGTATTGGAGGAAAATATGTTGGAAGCTTCCATGAGCAATGGAAATCTATCAGAACAGTTCCATACATCCGAATCCAGTATTCACAGAATCATCAGAGAACAACTGCTGCTTCCATATCACATTCAGAAGGAACATGACATGATATCTCGAAATTTTCCATCACAACTGGAATATGACAGTTGGTTCAAGGGTAAACAGTCATTAAACGAGTTTTATTGGCTGATGAAGCAGGTTTCATTCGTTCTAATGAAGAACGTTATTTGGAGTTCATTCAAAACTATTCGAATGGAATTCTGGAACATGTTCCATTGCAAATCCGAAGAGATATGTGGTTTATGCATGATGGCGCTCCTCCTCATTTCAGTTTGATTGTGCGGGACCATCCAAACCATACTTTTTCCAATAGATGGATTGGTAGAAAAGGGCCATGTTAATGGCCAGTGTGGACTCCGGATTTGGATCCATTGGATTTTTTTTCTGTTTGGGCATCTCAAGAGTCTTGTTTACGCTGTTAATACAAGAGATGACTTGTTGAATAGAATAACATTATGGAGCCATATAAAACGATCCTGGAATGCTTTTTCAAGTACAGAGGGGGTGTCATATCGAGCAGTTTTTGTAGTGGATTTCATTTCTGTTTGCTCTTGAGGATTCCGATTGATATTTATGCTACGGGTTTTTGTTAGGTAAAAGTGTTTCTATTTTCATTAAAAATTATTATTTTCAAATAATTGTTGACGTCTTAGGTTGGATGTCGTCGAATAAAAGTGCATTTTTATCAGAAATCATTGCTCCGATCAACTTCAGTACTTTTATTCAGAAAATTACCCAGGAAACCTTGTTAAGTACTGGTGATATTTAAACCCACCCCATCTACACATTTCTGAGAGGAAAAGACGAAGTCCTGGGACACCCTGAATACATAATCAGGTGGATTCCATTTACGCCGACTTTAGCAAAGCGTTTGACAAAATAGATAATAATATATTGTTGACGAAGTTTGCTGAAATGGAGATGGCGTCCTACATTTTCAACAGATCACAGATAGTAAATGTCAATTGGTATCAGTCTAGAGCTTTTACTGCTACCTCAAGTGCCACATTTAGGTCCTCTGCTATTTTAAATCTTTATCAATGATATCAAAGAAGGCTTCAAAGGCACTAAATGTGTACTCTACGCGGATGATTTGGAAACATTCTCTGTAATTAAATAACGGGATGACTGTGCTAACTTAACTCCGATCTAAGACAATACTGGGATTGTCAACAAAACAGACTTCTCCTGAATTCGAACAAATATACCACTATTCCTTTCACAAGAAACGTACAGAAATTTGAATTCAATTGTGAGATTTCGGTTACTGTTTTGAATAGAGTAAACGAAATTAAAGATTTGGGGCTCATCTAAGATGACCTTTGTTAAACACTATGACTATTTCATCAGTAAATGCAACAAAATGTTGGACTTCCATGCTCGTATTGCAAAAAAAAAATTCAAGAATCATCAAAAGCGCTTTACTTTGCATGCGTTCATAGCAGATTAAATTTCGCTAGTGTAATTTGGAATCCTGGATATAGCTATATGAAATCAAATTAGAAAGAGTTAAAAATAAATTTGTAAGGTTTCTGAATTTCAAGATAAATGGAACCTATGATATTGAAAATACATACCAAACTGAACAGTCTTTCGGTATTTTAGAGCTTGGAAAATGCAGATTGATTACTGACCTAATATTTATATTCAAAGTTCCAGTGAATCATTACTATTCTCCCACACTATTATCTTCAATCTCGGGACCGAGAATTAGCTTCGATAAATATTATAACAATCTTGATATCTACTGCTTAACTTTACTTCCGTTCAAACATAAAGTTAAGGATTCTTTTCACCTATGTACACATAATCTATTCTACCTATTTGTATTTCATTTTGTAAACACGTATTATTAATAAGAACTTATTTTATTTCCTAATGTACTGTTGTATATATTAACGTATCAGCGGATACTTTTTAACTCCCGACGCAAACAGAGGGGTGTTATAAGTATAACGTGTGTATTTGATGGTGATGGTGTGTATCTGTGGGTCTGTCTGTGGCATCGTAGCTCCCAAACGGATGAACCGATTTTGATTTAGTTTTTTGTTTGAAATTTGATTTGATCGAAAGTGTTCATAGCTATGATTCAAGAAAGTCTGTTCAGCCGTTTGAAGATCTCATCAACTCTTTTCTAGTTGATGAAGGGATGTGAGCAACTTCCACAGGTCTGATCGATTCGACATTTGGTATCCTGTTACTTCAATGATATTGCAAGAACTATTCTTGACCCGATGCTGCAGCATCACCAGGAATTTGCAGGATACCCAACTCCTCGCCAACTTAGCAGGGGTATCGTGTTTGGGCTCATTAGAATATATATATATATATATATATATATATATATATATATATATATATATATATATATATATATATATATATATATACTTTCTATGGATAATAAGTGCAGTATTCATGAAATTTTAAATTCCAAAATATTGAAACAAGTTTTTGAGACTATCGGTCATGTTCTATTGCATCTTATCAATACCTGGTCATATACCTGAGAGACTGAAAAGTAGTACTATTGTCCCGATACCTAAAATTCCTCATACTATTAAAGCGAATGCATTCAGACCAATCAATACTTTACCTCCGATTGAAGGTACTTGATCAACTGATTGAATATGTTGAAAAAAACGATATTTTAATAAATAACCAATCGGGATTCCGTAGAAGGCACTCGTGCGAATCATCAGTTCAACTTTCCCTAAATAAATTCAAAACTGAACTGGATAATAATAAGTTTATTGTGGCTGTGTTCCTTGACCTCAAAAGAGCATTTGAGACCATTGATAGGTCTATATTACTAGCCAAATTGAATAGATATGGAATAGAGGGGAAAGTGTACAACTGGTTATCTAATTACTTGAAAAATAGAAAACAACGTGTTAGAGTGAATGATATATACTCCTGTGAGATTGCAAATGATGTTGGAGTTCCCCAGGGTAGTGTTCTGGGTCCCCTTCTATTCTTACTCTATTTAAATGACATGCCATTGTTTGTTGATTCCGAATTTCTGAACTTTTTTGCGGATGATACCCTATTGGCATGCAGTCATGAGAACTTAGAAATGGCAATAGAAAGAATGAATACCACATTAGCAAGTGTCAACAAATATTTTAAAATGAATAAACTCAAGCTGAATGTATTGAAAACAAAATCAATGATAATCACTACCAAATATAAATACAGCCTAATAGACCTAAAAAATATTAATCTCAACATTGATGATGAAAAAATTTAAATAGTGAACACAACTAAATATATGGGATTCCAAATAGATAATACTTTATCATTTGATAATCATTTTGATTATATTCATAAAAAAAATTTGTACATAGTATATAAGGTTTAGGATAAGATTACTTTAATAAAATCATTAAAATTGATTAGAATGACAAATAATGATGTAGAAAGTAGCAAGAAATTCTAAAATTTGTGAAAAAAATTAAATATGAGTGTTGCCATGGGAAGAAATAACACGTTTTGGAGATCAAAAATTGAAAAAGAAAGCAAACACGTACAAATTTTTGGAAGAGAAATAATAGTGAATTTCAAGGAAAAACTACCAAAACCATTCCAGAACGAGATTAATTTAATTGAGGCACAACTGGGAGAAGTAACATATTATAAAATTCCACTCACCTATTGAAACGAGAAATCCTGTAAAAACCAGAAACAGGAACAAAAATTAGTTTTGGATGCAAGGAAGCTTTAAGTTCCAATGACACAAGTATTTTCATGAGGCTGGGAAACATCACAAAAGAATAATAACAGGTATTCTATTGGCAGAACTCTCTAAAGTGCAACGCTTCAGTTTTATTAATTAACACTGAGTATCTGATTCACTGTGTTACATTTGATTGAACAATTCAACAATTTTCGATGCTAAAGGACTGATTATAACTTTCAAATTTTCTTTCAACTAATATTAATCACTCTGAGGATATTAGGGATAATTCAATAGGTAATTAATAGGTCGGGGATTATTTCCATAGGTACCTGTTTATTCTTTTGTAAAATAAATTCAGCAAAGGAGAATTATTTAAGTAGATCTGGTGATCTAGCAAATATTGCTACTTATTGCATTTAATAATTTCTAAACATAGAAAGAGTTTATTTTGTTTTACCATTGATAAAACAGTGTTCCTATGATCTGATAATCATTTGGCCCCTGTGAAAACTTGCACAAGAGCCACAAGTTCATTTATATACTGCAGATTTATCAGATTTTTCAGTTTAATATTTATTGTTCTTGATGATTTTACTTAAATTATCTGTTTTGAATACAATATTAATGTTGTTTTTACACAAGAAAGTAGTTTTTTTTGGTAATATGTAATAATTCTAAAATTATGTATTTCGGATTGAGTAGTAAATACCCTTTCGGTAAGGCTTTTTTATAAAGTTCTTTTGAAAGAAAAGTATTCATCTGGTTTGAACTATAACAGTTATCAATAACAAATACCAATTTGGTTATAATCAATGCTTTATTGAATATTGAATGAATGTGATTTTTTGAGAAGGAACTAAGTTTTTCGACATGCTTTTTTGGGTAACTTTCCACAGTCTGAAAATGAAAATATGATCAGGAAAATCTATTCAAGTGTAGAAAGGGAAAACTAATCAGTTCACCCCAATAAGTAACTGCGTTCACCAAATTATATTTCCTATAGAAAAATGATTCAACTTGTCGTATTCTAAATTTGCCTATCAAAAAAATATAAAAAATTCAAATTCTATATGGTTTTTGATTGACGTTTCGGGGACTATATCCGCCCCCGTTCTCAAAATCTTCTAAATCTCCTTTAATTGTTTTGATAATTTGGTTTTTTCTCTTTCAGAGTCTTTTTCGCTTCTTCAAATAACGGATGTTAATTGAGAAATCTGCCAAAAAATTTGAGAGTGACGTATTGCTCATTTGATATATGGGGTGTTGTTCAGATCAGTTTATTAGCATTCTGCCATATCTCACTTCTTCTCTAAGTAGAGGTAACCACGTATGGTCCATTACAACCAGAATTTGTTCAAAAGCAGTTGTCATTGGAGAGAAGAATACAGGCCGTTTCTTTCAATTTTCTCCTCCCTCCATGTGATTCTTTCATCAAGATTTTCGTCTTATTCCATTCAATCGTATTATCGCCATTGGATGTGAGGATATGTTCTGCAATTTTTGATCCGGGTATTTGTCGATTTCTGTTATAACTCTGATGTTCACTTTGGCGCACTTCTAATGGTCTTCACGTTTCACCCATATAACTATCACCATAGGAACAAGGTATGTTGTTTTTGGTACTTTCTTCGGCGTTTTTGTTTTTTTTTGTGTTAGTATGTTTGTTGTTCTAAATGATGTTCTCACATCATACCTATGTATAATCCGTTTGATCTTCTCATACAATCGAAAGAGGAACACAATACATATGAACAAATTTCACAAATTATTGGAAGAGAAACAAATACGCCCACAACACATATCAAACAATTGAACTTTTTCTGAAAAAACTGTAATCAATTTGTCATCAAGAAACTCAGACATGCCCGAAAAACTTGTGTTAGCGAAGGGACTGAACTTTGCAATTGTACCCAAAATGGTTCCAACGCTAGAAATGATAATTGCTATCGAAGCAACAGCCCAACGTTTACCACCTGAAATAGCAGGTGATTATAGAACTGACTGCAAAAACGCACTTACACAGCCTTATCATCCTAGAAGTAACAAATATGAAAGGGTTGCATTGAGATCTCTTCGATCTGACAATTAGATTAAAATACTTCCAGCTGATAAAAGTAACGCTACGGTCATCATGAACACTACTGATTATGAGGACAAACTAACACAAATTATCTCAAACACCACATATCAAACAATCAATCCTGCCATATCAGTAAACAAAGTATACAAAAAACTGAACAAAAATCCAACTCTATCAATAGAAAGCAAAATATACCGAACTTTATACTAAACTAAACACAAAAACATACTCACGAAAACAGAACGCAGAGACCTAGTATCACACCACAGCGAACCCCCACATTTTTATGGGTTACCAAAAATACACAAACCAGCTCATCATCTACGCCCTATTGCTGGATCTCCTTCACAAAAACTCGCTAGATACCTACTAAACTTTCTGAAACCACTATCTGGAAATGGATATAGTTTCATGAGGAATACCCCTCACTTTCTAGAGAAATTGAATGAATTACAAATTCAAGATGGAGATATCCTAGTAAGTTTTGATGTCGAAAGTTTGTTTACTGAAGTCCCTATTGATAAAACTCTGGAAATCGGGAAAAAATATTAGAAAATGACAAGTGCAAAACTGGATGTCAGTGCCATCATAGAATTACTCAAACTATGTACAAAAAAAACATATTTCCAATTCAAGAACAAACTTTATCAATAAGAGTTTGGTGGGTGTGTGATGTGCAATTCCGGTTCAACAATTGGTTGCCCGAAAATTGACTGTCTTATGTGGTTCAAGGCTCCGCAGTTCCTTACCGCCCAATATGCATGTTGGGTCGCCATTGAACACTCCTATTTTATTGAGGTGCCCTTTTATTGGCACATGTCCATTTATGAGCCCAGTTGTTTCTTGTTTAAGGATAAGAGGTCTGGTGTTTTTTCCGGCACGGGCCTTTGATGTATTCTTTCTCGTGTCTGTTTCCTGGAATATTATTCCACTATTCCAAATCATCTTTTGGTTTTGTTCTGCCAGTGTTGTCAGTTCCTCGTTCCAGGTCCATACCAGATGGAACCTCACTTCCTGGCTGCCCATATCCATCAATGCTACCTGGCTGTCTGAGAGAATGTGGATCTGCTCTTACTATTCCTGTCCTTCGCACATTGGAGGATTACTGAGACTTCTGCCTTAAATTCATTTATGTTGTCCAGTGTGTTTCTCAGTCTGGAGGCACCTACCTTGTATCACCAAGTGAAGGGAAGGCAATTCCAACAGTGTCTCCATGGTTGCAGATGGCTTTGATTTCATTGCCCATGTAATGCCTACGTAGGCAAGTCTTTGCACCTCTCCTAGTTCAGTTTCAGCGCTTCTTTGCTGTATCTTTGGCCACCACACTACTGTGTATTTTGCAGAGCCTCCTTGCAGTAGTTCTTTTCACCTTCTGCAATAGTACTGGGTACATCCCGCACTGAACTTTGTCATAGGTTACCTTTTTTGCTAATATCCAATTTCTTCTAAACCCCTTTGTAGAGCCTCCAGGCCATTCTCATTAGCAGGTGTCTGAATAATTTGAGCCCCAGGAAAGTAAACCCTAGAGATTTCCTTTACAACAATTGTCTTAAAAAATTGTCATTATCATAATTCATAAAATGTATTCAGGTTACAATAATTTCTGGAATTCATTATCATGTTATAAATAAATAAAATATTGTGTTATATAAAACATTTTTTACTGTTGTTCGTGTTACCCTGTTGAGTAAAGAATAGAGAACCTCCTCCTTTTTGGTTTCGTCGGTTAATAAATAACTATTTGATGGCTCTGAACATACAGTGCTCGCCTAAAGTCCGTTCCCCCCCTACTAACTTTTGAACCACCTGGTATATCGCAACAAAATTTAAAGGGCTCAAATAAGAGATAGAAACCTACTTTTTCATAAAAAAATCACAGTCAAAAGTTCAAAAATGGCGGCTGAGCGCCATCTTCAATATTTTTTTTTAATAGAACAACGCGTATATTTCTCCGTTTTCGAAATCTGCTCATAATTCTCAACAGTTTTCTCTAATACACTTTACTCCTAAATTCAATTGTTTTCGAAATATTAACGTTTGAAAAGTGACATTTTGTTCATTTCAAACCCAACCAAAAACACTAATGTTTGCTTTCAATCAAGTTTGCATTGGAAAAAATCGTTGTCGCGGTAATATCTTGTTTACTGTCGAATAGTCCGTTGAGCGCCTAAATCCTTTTATGAAAAGTGTGATCATGGCTCGTAGTTTAGACGATAAATTTAAAGCACTTTTGATATTTGGAGAAGCTGGAAGAAATTATCATCTAGCAGTCCGTATGTTTAATAATAGATTTCTCGAGAATCCTATTTTGCGCAAACTTTCGAATAAGCTCCAAGCAACTGGTACGCTGAAAGATGCTCCAAGATCAGGAAGACCGCCTCTTGCAGAAGAAAAAAAGGTAGAAATTGTTGCTGAAATGGTAATCAATCCGACTCAGTCGACCTCTGCAGTTGCTGAATCCTGTGGAGTAAGTCCAAAGAGTCCTAAAAAAAAAAGTTTCATCCCTATAAAATGAAAATCCTGCATACTCTCACGGAGGATGATCCAGATCGGAGGGTTGAATTTTGTGAGTGGTTAACACGAACAATTGAAGGAGAACTGGGCTTCCTAAAACGTGTATGTTTCGCAGACGAATGCACGTTTTTTCTTAATAGAAAAGTCAACAAACAGAATGTACGATACTGTAGCGATACTAATCCGCATATTTTTATAGAGGAAGAGGTGAATGTTTGGGTGGGGATTTTGGGCAATCCCGTTGTTGGAACGATTTTCATGAGAGGCAATCTTTCAGGAGTTCTTTACAGACATCTTTTAGAAACTGAAATTGAACCTCGAATATGACAAATTGTATTAAACAATCAGGAAGAGTTTGAAAATCGTTAAATCACATTTCAGCAGGATGGGGCACCTTCCCATTTCGATCGCATGGCTAGAGAGTTCCTCGATACAAACTTTCCTGGGCGATGGATAGGTCGCAGGGGAAGTACAGAATGGCCACCAAGATCTCCACATCTTACACCTCTAGATTGTTTTTTTTGGGGGTGTCTGAAGTCAAAAATCTACGTCACTGAATGCCAAACAATAGAACAGTTGGAACGCAGAATAATAGATACATGTGAAGAAATAGATGAACAGACTTTCATCAACGTGAGAGAAGCTATTTATAATAGGGCACTTTATTGTCAAAATTTAGGAGGGGGCCACATTGGACACTTGATGAAATAATTGTTGGGATTAAATAAAAGTGTTATTCAAAAATAAATTATAATTTTTTAGCTAACTAATTTGTTTTGATTGTGAATTTACAGAACACATTCGTAGGCTTCGAGATTTTCCGGTAAGCGGTACTGTTTATCCTTAATAAACTCTCCTTACGCCTCTTATTAGTCATTAAGAGATTCAACTACAAATTAATAACAACGTTTAGTTAACAAAATGTTTTACCGGAAGTGACCAAAATCCATACTTCATTTTAATCCGAAATGTCACGTTTCAAACGTTAATATTTCGAAAACAATTGAATTAAGTAGTAAAGTGTATTCGAGAAAACTGTTGAGATTTATGAGCAGATTTCGAAAATGGAATAATATACGGGGTGTTCTATTTAAAAAAATGATTGAAGATGGCGCTCAGCCGCCATTTTAAATCTTTTAGCTGTGATTTTTTCATGAAAAAGTAGGTTTTTATCTCCTATTCAAGCCCTCCAAATTTCGTTGCGATATACCAGGTGGTTCAAAAATTAGTAGGGGGGGGAAAGGACTTTAGACGAGCACTGTATATGGAATACAATAAAATAAACATATTCACTTCTCACACTTGTGTAACTTGTTTCACAAACTGTCTCGTTGGAGAAGTGGTAATTCAACACTAGTTACACAATATACAATTTCAGTTGAACTTTCCTGTACTTTACAAATATGTTTTTGATGGAATCATGGATATAATGTTTCAGACCAACACGAAATAAAATAACCACGTTTCGTCCTTACTTAATGTAGACATAGGTTGAAACGTCAAAGTCAACAACCCCAAATGTTCATCGTGACCGTATCGACTCGCTTAAGACTTAATAATATAATTACTGGCCTACAACCGCTGCTCGGTAATCACATAACCATATCAATTGATGCCTAATAACATCCTCGGTTGTGGGGAGTACATGTAATGACAAACCTTAGCCGGGACTTTGATCGACTATTGTGTACGATGACGTTCCCTCGGGGGCAAATTACACCCTCTTTAGGTTCGAGGGGCGGCGCGGTGGGAAACGCGGGGGCGGGCGTGTTGTGACATATTTAATTCCTCGTATTTGCAGTCTGATGAATAGCGGATTCTCGGGGATTATGAGTGCGGGTATGTGTCACGGATTTTCTCCTTGGCGAGTCTTTTCATTTTTTATTATAGCACTCATAGAAAGTCGTTTTTTGACTTTAAATCATGGCAATCCAACAAAAATCGGTCTTTACCATTGACATATAATAATATGGACTGGTTGTGAGAAAGAGACCTGTGAAACCTGTGAAAAAGGACAAAATGAGTTCAGGGAAAACATTGGTTTCCTATATTGTTTATACAGTGCTTCTCAAAAGTCCCCTCCCCTCCTCTTATTTTTGGAACGATTATACATAAACAAGTGAAATTTGGAAACTGAATATTAAAGGTTGTAAACTTCCCTACTAGTGATGATAGATGACGAAATCGTCACAGATGACGTCACAAGGCCATTGTGACCAATAATTTTAAATGGAACCCTACGTCAAGCGACACTTTCAAAAAGTATCGAAAAAACCTATTCAATGATACTAATTTTGTTTGTGTTTATGGCAGTTTCAATGGCTCATTCGTAAACATTAAAATTTAAATTCCATTCAGTATGATATTAATTACAGATTTAAGAATCAGTATCTACCTAAAGAAATTGCTCGAAGTGACCTCCATTTACTTCTTGACAGTGAAATATCCTATTTTTAAACTCTTCTCGTACTTTTGCAAATGTGTCTGCGGAAACAGCCTCACATTCTGCAACAATACGTTGTTTTAAAATGTCAATATTGTCAGGTTCAGTGGCGTGAACCTTCGATTCAAGGTACTCCCACAGAAAAAAATCCAAAGGTGTGAGGTCCGGTGATCGAGCTGGCCATTCCGTTGAACCTCGTCATCCAATCCATCTACCACGATACTCCTCATCCAAATACCGTCTTACTGCACCGTAATAGTGTGAAGGAGCACCATCCTGTTGGGATGTTATTTCCAAATTGCCGAATTCATCTGGATTATCTTCCAAAATTTCAAGGATTAACGGTTCTATTGCGTTTTGCAACAGCTCCAGATAAACCTTACCAGTTAAATTAGTATTTGAAAAAAGAGGCCCAACGATGTGGTTTCCCAGGATACCTGCCCAAACATTCACCTTCTGGGAAAATTGGGTGTGTGTTTCACGAAACAGGTGAGGATTTGCGTCACTCCATTACCTCACATTCTGTGTATTTACATTTCCATTCAGATAGAAAGTACTATCGTCACTAAAACAAATTGTTTTGACATAGTCTGGCTGTTGGTTAATTTTAGTTTCCATATTTTCACAAAATTCTAGTCTTCGGTCTGGGTCGTCGTCTGATAGTTGATGAATGAACCATTTTCAATTTGTATGGATGCAATTTGTTATTTTTCAACACCCTGTGTACTGTACTCCGACTGACTTCACAGGTAGATGCAACGTGAGTTGTTGAAGAAGTAGGATTAACTATTACTTCTGCCAGTATATCAATATTTTTCTCATCAGAAATTTGTGGTCTGCCAGATCGTTTCGCATCATTAATACTACCCGTTGTTTCAAACTTACGAAGAAGCTCCCTTAAATCAGTCCTCGAAACGGGGCGATCGGGAAACCTCTCATTAAAAATGCGTTCTGCTGCATGAATATTTTGTCCAGTTTCACCAAGAATTAGGATCGCTGCTACTTTATCACCTAAAGCACGTACCATTTCGCTTCCTGAAGCACTTAAACGTTCGGCTCACAACAGTTTAACAAATTATTAAAATGTACAAAAATATTAAAAGTACCAAAAGCTGCTAAAACAGTTAAATGTTCGATCAACAATACACAAATTATTGAATGTACAAAAACTTGGACAATTACAAAAACGTCGAATTAGGGAGACTAACAAAAAGGTCAGCTCATTTGACAACTATCCAGAGGCGGAGCTTGAATTTGGAATTTTAGTATTAACTGATTTAATTCATCACAGCTTTGCGTTTTTTAAAAGCGAGTTGCCAAAACTGCCATAAACACAAACAAAATTATTATCATTGAATAGGTTTTTTCGATACTTTTTAAAAGAGGTGTCGCTTGCCGTAGGGTTCCATTTAAAATGATTGGTCACAATGTCCTTGTGACGTCATCTTTGACGATTTCGTCATCTATCATCACTAGTAGGGAAGTTTACAACCTTTTATATACAGTTTCCAAATTTCACTTGTTCATGTATAATCGTTACAAAAATAAGAGGGGGGGGAGGGGACTTTTGGGAAGCACTGTATGTGTTTTCGTGTGGTGTTTTACAAGTTTTTTATTAATTTACCCAGTGTTTCTGAACTGTTTGACAAGTTATAAGCATTCTTAAATACCTCTGCCTTCTTCGTGTGCAGCCTACAATTGTTACAAAAAAGGGCTGGACGTGTAAACATGGAGTGTAGGTAGTGATTTGTGGACTTTTTTACACATTTTCACAGGTTTCTGAAGAATTAACTTAATTTAATTCCTCAGTCACGCACAAACTGTAACATTTTATGTGACTTCTCTTGTTTATATGACCCAGTTTTATTTTTTTGTGCCTCTATTTATATTGTAGCTGAAGTTAATAGATTTATTATTATAGTATTATAGGTGGGTGGTAGAATTTTGTTTGATTCGGGGGTAGAATTTGGTGTCTTTTCCCGAGCAATAGCTTAAACTAATGTTGGTTAATAATATTTATGAAAGCATAATGTGATTTATTTTATTCACGAAATTTTCCTTTTTTTCCGAGAACAAACGCAGAAATATGTTTTCAAATTAAATAATGTTTTCTTCAAACGTTATAAATATACATGGAATTTTTACTCCGTTGGAGTAATGGCATACTTTCACTCCGCGGGGGAAAAGGTCGCAACTCCGGGATTGAGGATCCCGTTAATTTGTTGTGGACAGATAGTAATAGTTGATTAATCAAAAGAAAACACTTTATTTACCAAAAACACAAACCTAACATAGTCAAGAAGGATTCTGAATATGGGCAGCGAAATATATATATATATATATATATATATATATATATATATATATATATATATATATATATATATAAAATAACCAAGAAGGCACTGGGCAAAATATCGGGATGATCAAAAGAACAATTTAACAAGTTTGTACAATAAAAGTTGGGCCTCACACAATAGGAAACATCTTCCACTTCCAGCTTTGATCTTGTAGAGGAGGGCACTTCACCGACTAATCACTTGTCACACACACCAGGACCTGACAACTACTTTTACAGCGCCAGGCTGAAATGATGAGAAAGACTTCCCTACGGATTGTCCGTCGATCTCCGTTTACTTCAATTGCACTTCTAACTTCATGATATCGAATATAAATGTAATTATCAATTATTTTTTTCAGTCCTGAACTTTCTGAAAACTTTGGATGAGAAATAAAAAACATTTTCATTCAGATGGAGGCTCAATGGAATAATTTTGTTTCTGAAAGATATCATGAAAATATGTCGCAAAAAGTTCCTCCCTGTGAATCCTTGAATTTTTTCAAAACTCATCTCATTCAAAGTAGTCAATATTTCCCTTGAAAAAAAAACAATAATAGGTTTTTCCAATGCCATAGCCAATTTGTATCTTCTGCCTTGCTTATTTCTATCCTTCACAACATCTCTCTCTCTCTCTTATATAGTCCGCCAGGAACTGTGTGTTGAAGTCACGTGGCCAGTCCATCAGTTATAATGTCTATGGTAACTATGGTAAAGATACCAAGATATTCCGGAAACTAAGCGAGGACAAAATGATCTCTATCAAATTTTGGGTAACTATGAAATATTCCGTGATCTGTCTGTTGACCCTATCTGTTTTTTTTTATATTTCCGGACATATCGACTTAAAGAAACGGTCATTTCAATCTACCCAAACTCTATTAAAATGACAAGATTTTTAATCGACTTGTATATTCGACCTGTATGTTTGTATGTATATTATATCCATTCTCAGTTGGATGGGCTGATAAATCCGAGCGAAACATGAAAGGATTTGCCACTTTGACCGAACATGCCGACGATAGGCGGAGATTTATTCTTTTACTTCAAATGTAACTTTGCCTATTTTTGTTTTTTTTTTCGAAGTCAGTTGAATGTGCCGAAAAAATCATAATGGTACAATATTTTCAATAATTTGTTGCTTTGATTTACCATAATTTTTTTTCCGGGCTTGGGACCACCAAATGTTGTCATTAAGCGATCTTAGATATAAAAAGTTTCAGGAAAGTGATAGAATAAAAAAATAAGAATAACAAGCGTCACTGTTTATTCAGTGTTCTGAATAATAATTCGGGGTCGTAGCTATGTGAGATCTCCTCCTAGGCAGGTTAACGAAGTGGCCGAAGTGCCAAGAGTCGAACCAGCCAAAGGGGTGGCAGGTATCAATATTCCACCAATAGAGGGTATCAGAACACGCACTTTGAAGCCCGGAAGCCCCAAGACCTGGCTCGAGTGGATGCGGAGATTCGTGAAGCGCTTCCAGAAGAGGCTGACATCTGGCAAATCAACATCACCGTGTATGACGCTGCTCTTGTGCTTTCCCGTGCGGATACGCAGAATAATGCGTCTCCGACTAGAAAGCATGAGCGACGCATACACTGGAAAGGAAACTATAGAACTCTCGCTCCATACACACTTCCCAGGATCCACTGTCACCACAAACCAAAACCTCAGATATGAAATCTCTGCAAACCTTCATTTGAGGGCAAAAAGGGCAGACTGGGAAGTGGCTAAACGAACGGTAACTCATTCTAAAGTAGTGTGGGCAATAAACTCCTTCAAGCCTCACAAGTCTCCGGGCCCAGATGGAGTATTTCCCATACTACTCCAGAGCGGAGTTGAATATCTAGCACCAGAACTGTGCAGACTGTACAGGCTGAGCCTAGCATTGGGATGGCTACCTCAAACCTGGAAAACTGTAAACGTGGTCTTTATTCCAAAACCTGGACGGGACTCATACGACCAGGCAAAGGCATGAGCCTATCGTCATTTCTTCTGAAAGGCTTAGAAAAACTGATAGATAGGGACATAAGGGAAACTGCTCTTGTAGAACGGCCTTTACATCAAAACCAACATGCCTATCTTACAGGAAAATCATGTGAGACAGCACTTCATCAGCTTGTTTCAAGTCTCTAGCAACCAAATAAATTGCCCTATGCACTTTTCTAGACATCGAAGGAGCCTTCGACAACACCTCCTTTGAAAGTATGGTCTCTGCGGCCACTCGAAGAGGCATTGACGAAACCACCTGCAGAGGAATGGTGTAACAGAGATAGCCTAGGGGCAAATTCGCACAAAACAACACTAATTCCCTTCACCCGGAAAAGAAACATGGGAGATCTCATACCTCCCAGACTATTCGGTGGAACATTACAACTAGTAGAGCAGGTGAAATAACTAGGGCTGATTCTTGACAAGAAACTAACCTGGAACCCGCATCTTCAACATGTAACCAATAAAAGCAAGATAACCTTCATGATGTACAGGAGAGCTTTTGGAAAAACCTGGGGTCTCAAACCGAAAGCCATGCACTGGCTTTACACAGCGGTAATAAGACCAAGAATAACTTATGGCTCACTCTCATGGTGGCCAAAAACAAATTAAAGACAGGCAAAAACCAACCTTGGGAAAATCCAGAGGCTTGCCTGTCTCTGTATCACGGGGGAAATGAATAGCACTCCAACAGCTGCAATGGAAATCATCCTAAACCTCGAACCCCTTGACTTACATGTCATTGGAGAGGCCAGGATGAGTGCATACAGACTGAAACAAAAAAAAACTGGAGAATCCGAACAACTGGACATACCAGAATCACTCATGTAATCAACATCGAAGAACTCGAAATGATTTCAGACTACATGCAACCCCTATACTCATTCGAAAAACCATTCGAAACACAAATTGACGGATCTGGATGGGCCCTGAGTATAGAATCACAATCAACTGCGGACATAGTCTGGTATACAGACGGTTCAAAGACAGTTGAAGGAACGGGAGCAGGAATACATGGGGTAAGGCCAAGAAGGGATCACATAATACCACTTGGCAAATGCTCCACGATATTCCAAGCTGAAACACATGCTATCATGGTATGTATTCAGAAGAATCTAGAAAGTGGTTATAGAAAAAAACACATCTACATTCTATCTGACTGTCAAAGTGCTATCAAAGCACTCAACTCTATACAGATAAAGTCTAAACTGGTCTGGGACTGCCTCCAGAACCTCATCGAGCTGGCAAAGCACAACAAGGTCACCTTGATGTGGGTGCCAGGTCATAGAGGCATTGAAGGCAACGTAAAAGCGGACCAGCTAGCTAGACAAGCATCTGAAACGCTATTCACAGGGCCAAAACCTGTACATGGGATTAGCAAAAACCGATGCAGGACCCTGATCGACGAGTGGATAAAAAGAAGACACCAACAATATTGGGATCAAACTGTCGGGCAAATACACAGCAAAGTCATGGTAGGGCATCCAAACCGGACCCTGACGGCTGACCTTCTGAAACTTAACAGAACGAAGGCCCGTATAATAATAGGTCTGTTGACTGGACACTGCGGCCTAAGAAAACACCTAAACACCATGGAAACCGTGGAGTGTAGGCTATGTGATGAAGAGGAGGAAACAGCCTCTCATATTATCTTCGACTGTGACGCCCTAAGTAGTAGGCGACACAGAACCTTTGGAAAGATCAGCCCGGAAACAGGCATGAATCCGAAGAACCTTATCAACAGGCTACTAAACCTAATTAAAGGCACAAACCTGTTTGAATGAGGAACCACTGACGACAGAGTGATACAATAGACCCCAGCTGGTCGCAGTGTCAAGGGAAGCTAAGTGCCAACCCTGTCTCTGGCTCATCAGCTTTCAACCAACCAACCAACCGACGCATACAGGAGATGAAAGCCAAAATCAAGTCGGCAAGATAACACGCGTCTCGTATCCAATGTGTGACGGACTACGTAGTGGGCAATGGGCCATTTACATTTGCAGCTAAGTTGCGACGAGTCCATCATACATTGAATCAAGGGGTGCTGTTAACCATCAAACAACACTGTTGATATGAATGCTGGTGGCTGCGAAAAAGTCACTAGTACGGCGAGCTAGAGGAAAAGCGGAAAACAAACCGTTCCGCGAGAAACCCTCCCGCTTGTTCCAGTAACCGCCGTTTATTGTGGAAAACCCTCCGACCGCTGATCAGGTGGAAAACTCATATATTCCACCAAGGCACCTCTCTATTAACTGCCTTCTGTTTTTCTGGGCAGCCGAATTCATATGCTTTTGTGATAGCATTTTGAAGCTGCTTGGAGGCTGTATCAAGTTTGGGTTTCCCCCGAAGAGTGTTTCCGATGATTCCAAGTCGAATCTTATGTGATGATGATCCGACATCAAGGAGTCATCACATACATGCCAGTTGATTTTCTTGTTTTGATGTCTTCGTCTCTTTTGATTTGAAGTTGTTCGACCTCCATTGGAGAAATATTTCAATATTGAATAGTTTTTCATATCCACATTATTACTGATAATTCCTAACATCCATGAGGCAGAATTGTTAGACTATTCCCCGAAATCAAGATTGTCAATGCATTCCTTGATTTATATCATGGGTAGGGTCCGACTGAATGCTGAATAAGCTGAAGTTCATATATTGAGCAAAATACTCACTTATAATCTCCCTAGCAGCAGAATTATCACCGATAATTTTTTTCAAGGTCACGTATTTTTTTGTTGATAAAAAATTATACCGAGTCGAAGACGAGGGAAATTTTCTATCAACAAAAACATGAGTGAAACCGAGAAAAAAATTATCGGGAATTAATTCTGCTGCGTGGGAGATTCGGTGGGAAAATTTCATAAATTGGAGTTGCTTTCAATATGATGAGAAGATGAACCCTACGACCTATTCGAATAAAACTTTAAAAAACATATTTTCGATGAGTTCAGTTTAATATGACGCACTGTATTTTTACAATAGAAGTTGATTTTACTTGTCAGTAACTAAGGTTTATTACTAAAATTTCAGGAACATTAAAAACATCAATTCGTTTCGAAAAATTATCACTTATTGATTCCATTAAGTTAATAGGAACTAACAAAATTATCGCGATAATATCCCGTTGCTATAAGCAACGTAAACAAAAAGGAGCCTTCTAATTGGTTGAAAATAAATTTATGAAATTTTCTGAATAGTTTGTTTCATATTGAAATTACTCTCAATAAGAATAATAGATTATTGACTCAATCCTGAATTCCTTGAACCATTGAAGTTGGTAAAACAATCTATTGAATTTATACGTCATTGCCAAAACCACCGATTCAAAGTTATCCCTCGTTGAAGACTAGTCTATCGTCCCAAGAGACGGTAATCATTAACTGTCCCATGAGTCCGGATATTCAATGCCGGTACGTGAATATACACCCTTCACAAAAAGGAGGTCAAGTTAATAAAATCGCACACGAAACAAGGACCCCATCCTAGGGACCAGAGACATTCACTCTTGTCCACATATATTATATATTGAGTGTTATCTCAAGTATGTTCAGGATGTAACCAATGCTGAGTTGTAGTATTGGAAATACAGACACATGGGAAAAAGGAATACCTCAATATTTTTTTGGATTTCCATCAATATCTTCTAAGCAATCGAATGGCTCTGAATATCATAGACAGACCCAATCACATCAGTTTTATTGAAATAAATATCTTTTTGACATTTTATTTTGACTATTTCCCTCAAATTTCTGAACCAATCAAATGGCTGAAATTTCTTATAGAGAACCAATCGGATCAGTCTTATAGTGATAAATATTTCTCGCTGTTTTATACTGACTATTTTTCTCGTCATTTTTGAACCAATCAAAAAGGCCGAAATTTCAAACAGAGAACCAATCAGATCAGTTTTATAGTGATAAATGTCTTGCTGTTTTATACTGATAAATGAACTCCTATATAAAATGGGTCATTTGAAGATGACTGTTTTGTCATTTTGACAGCGATAAAAAAGGTGCATCGTTTTTTATCACCGATAAAAACGCCTGTTCCTCTTAAGCGTCTACATCTAGTATGCTTACGTCACTTTAATGTCTGCCCTGTCAGTTATTTGAGTATTGTTGATAATTGATACTGAACCATTACAACATGAGTCGTTTTGGGGAAGTTTCGACTCAACAAATAACAAAAAATATAGAAAAAGCAATCCCGCAATCCACAAAAAATATTTAAGCGTCAATATGGAGACAATTTATGGAGTTTTGTCAAGTACGAAATTACGAACTGTCGAAAATAACTCCGTTACAAAAAGTAGCAGATATATTAAAGGATTGGGCCTATAATATGAAAAAGAGGAATGGAGAAGATTATAAAGAATATGCAGTTAAATCAATTTGGAATTCAACTGCGAAGATGATTCATGAAAAATATTTCAATGAATACAATATTAAATTTGATCCTTTTGCCGACATAACTTTTAAAGAAGCTCGTGATGCAAGAAATAGTAAACGGAAAGAATTACAAGTTATTACAGAGAAAAGAAAAGTAAGTTCTGTAGCATTGAACAAAAAGAAAATATAGTAAAAATGGCAAAATTGTGGAATATAGAAAACCCAGAGGGATTACAAAAAAGATTCTTTCATATAGCTTCTTATGAATTAGCTTGGAGTGGGGAAGAAGCTGCAAACTGTAAAATTTACCATTTTAAAGAAGAGAAAAATCAAGATGGAACTCCAACAAGAAGATTTGAATACAATACAATATATTCAAAGACGACACAGGGTGGGTCGAAAGAATTGGTAGACAGCAAATGGATAACAAAAAATGAAATGGATGAAGGTATTTGTCCCGTTGCATTGTTAAAATTACTGTTACAAAAAAGAAATGAAAACATAACATCTGAACGACTTTTTTTAACTCCAATTCCCTTTTGGAAAAACAAAAATTCTAAAGGTTGGTACAAAAATGTTCCACTGGGTATTAATACGATTTCTACTTGGACCAAATATTCTGCAACTAAAATTGGACTCGACATTACAAATAATAAAATTACCAATCATTCGAACCGTGCTAGTACAGTTTCCCAGTTAGCCAAAGCAGGAGTAAGTGACCAACAACTTATAAAGATAACGGGACACTCATCATCATCTTCAATTAAACCCTACCTCCAAATTGATCCTGAACATCACGAAAATCTTATTAGTTCCTCACGAGCCTCGAGTGAGAAAAATCAAAATGGATATTCTACATGTGTGAATACCAGAGAAGAAAATTTTGAAATCAGTACACCAAACCAAACAATTTATAACAATTGTGTATTTAATAACTGTTCATTTAAATAATTTAATTGTATCAATAAAGATATTTATTGTTGTTGTTCATTCATATATTCGGTCGTTAATTTATCTTGCCAAAAAACACTCGAGCTTTTCTTTTGAGGATACATTTCTTTTTAACTCAAATTTTTCCATCAGTAATTTTGCTCGAAAAACTGACATTTGACAAAATCACTCTACCTTCGGTCTCGCGATTTTGTCATGTCAGTTTTTCTCGTAAAATTACTGATTGACAAAATTATTTCGTTACAAAAAGAAATTTATCCGATAAAAAAAAAGCTCTTGTGTTTTTACTGTTGATAAATCACAGCAGATTCGAGGTTGTTTGGCAACAAAACCACACTAGGATCTGTTTATACTCTATTTTCAACTTTATAATTCAAATAAACAATTAATCCCTTTACTAGAATGTATTGCGGCCCTGTATTTGATTTGAGCTCCTGAATTGCGGATTCGGATCCACTGTAGTGATAATTACACAACATAATAGTAAATTTTTTTGTACCTCTGATGAAACACCGTTAAATATAATTCAATTTGAAATTTTCTAGAAATTAGAATATATTTCTCAATATTATAGGGTTTTATTTTACGTATATCTGGACAATTAATGCGAAATTGTCTTGATTAAAATATTTGGATTGCTGGTAGGATGAGTAATTGGTCTGGCTTAAAGATTTATCTACGGGAATATTGTGTGCATATTTTAAAAGTATTGTGATGTTTTTGAATAGCATTAAAGTTCATGAACTCGAAAGATTCCTCCAACCTGAAGGTCCAACCACACCTTCACGTGGTATGGGGTGAACAGGCCGCGTATAGTATAATCAGCCTTAGCCCTGTGCACGGGGCACCACAGGGCCGGACCAACACCTTCCCCCTCACTCACTCGGGCGAACAAATGACCACGAGACGAAACACCGAAAGGGAATGATGACAACTCTTGGCCTTCTCGGTTTCTTTCAGGACACTGAAGAGATTATGACTCCGAGCGTTCTCCGAAATCGGAAGAGAACAAACGACCGGGACCGCCCAGATGAACATCCAGCACCACAAGGTAGCCACGGCAGTACATGCAGTCGCCAGAAGAGAACTCAAAGCGGAAGTTAATCGGGAACATGGACAAGACATGATGAAAAAAATCGAACCAGGTGAGATACATTGGGCCAGAAGGCTCAAGTGTCGTCGGAGGCCACAGCCTGACGAGCCTACAGGGTGGATGTCTTAGTGGGCAAACCTGTGTCAGGAAGTCCCACAATACCGTTGTCCGTAATGGATATCCTCCACCTCCAAAAAAAACTGAAGGTGTGGTTAAAAGTAACATATCACTTATACCTATTTCTCAAAGCTAATGTGCGTTTATCAGCGTAGACATCAATACTTTTAAAATTGTTTGATAGGCTACCTTTATGATATCTGTAGAAATTTGAATGGTTCAGAAATGTTGAATGGAATCGTGGTTCAAGACAACTAGGGAGCCTTTTCATAATTTTTAGGGGTCCCCAAAACATTTTAGCATTGGTGTTATTCTGTCTCATCTACAGGGTGATAGGTCCGAAGATGAGGAACATTATATAAATATTTCTATTTATATACAGGATATCCCAAAATAAGATACACGACTGAGTTCTCTTTTTTTAAATGGTAACCCCCCTCTCCGTTTTGGATTTTTGTTACATTTTTTGATTCGCCACTGAATTGTCGATATAGCACACCCGGATTTCTTAGACTTACCAGCGATAGTTTTTGACTTATGTCCATGTATGTATCAAAACAGCTTCGTGCATAGACCTACAGAAAAAATTCGCAACTTCATAACCATTTAAGATAACTCAACCAATTTTTTTTCAGTTGATTACTTAGGCTTATAGCGCATCTTTCGAGATGCAGGCAAACTGGAAGTCGACGATACATCGGCTAATACAATTTTTTGAAAATAACAACACCTTATATTTCAATAGTGGAAGTAGTCCATGTTGCTCAGAGTGGGGTGATTACATTGATGGAATCAGGAAATGAAACCCTAAGTCGATACCCACGAAAACAATTAGTTTGTATTTGTGTTTATTGTTTCATTAGTGGATGCATTTCGGAGGTTGAAACCTCCATCTACAGCACATAATACAAAAAGACTAAAAAATAATTAAAAAATAACAAACAGGTTAAAAATATACATGGTAAATACTTAAATGATGTGTAGTCATATCGATAAATAATAGTTTAAAAAAACTAAAAAACACGCTTTTATAGAAAACCAAACTTAAAAAATTAAAAATAAAAAAAAAGTCTTTTATTTAAAAAAAAGCGTGGGATGCATGGTATTGCCTCGTCCAACAATTACCTGTGATCTGAGACATTTCTTACTTTACTGCCCTAGGTGTGTAATGTACTATATAATTATTGATTCCATGCACCCCACGCTTTTTTTTAAATAAAATACTTTTTTTTAATGTTTTATTGTTTTAGTCTGGTTTTCTATGAAAGCGTGTTTTTTATTTTTTTTTAACTATTATTTATTTCCTACTTTTTAGTGTGGTTTATTTACAGAAGCGTGTTTTTTTTAGTTGTTTTCAAACTATTATTTTTATTATTTTTTTGCAAATAGAAAAATGGAATAATCTTATCAAATTGGGTAATCATAATCTCCGACCCCAAAAACCCCCACATACCAATTTTGAATAGAATCAGACCATAATCACAAAACTCGGCCGCCATTTTAAAGCCGTCATCTGGACTTTTTCAATTTTTTCAAAAGAATCATAATATTCGACCCCAAAAACCCCCACATACCAATTTTGAATAGAATCAGACCATAATTCACAGAACTCGGCCGCCATTTTGAAATTCCCAATTTTTACAAAAGAATCATAATATTCGACCCCAAAAACCCCCACATACCAATTTTGACTAGAATCAGACAATAATCACAAAACTCGTCCACCATTTTGAAGCCGCCATCTTGAATTTTTCAATTTCGACAAAAGAATCCTAATCTCCGACCACGAAAACCCTCAGATACCAATTTTGAGGCGAATCGGACCGAAATCACAAAACTCGTACGCCATTTTGTTTTTTTTCCACACAAATGCATTGTCACCGGAATTATGTACACCTGCCAAATTTCAAATCATTCGGACGTCTGGAAGTGGGTCAAAATCGCGCCCAAAAGAGTCGGTTACAAACAAACAAACAAACATACAAGTGAAGCTAATATAAAGCGTGTAAAAACAGACAGAAATATGTCTTGTTTCACCTGTCTGTTTTTTATCTATATGACTACACATCATGTAAGTGTTTACCATGTCTATTTCAACCTGTTTGTTATCTTTTAATTATTTTTTAGTCTTCTTGTATTATGTGCTGAAGATGGGTGTTCCAACCTCCGAAATGCATCCACTAATGAAACAATAAACACAAACTAATTTTCGTGGGTATCGACTTAGTGTTTCCCTTCCTGATTCCATTTAGCCTATATTTTATTGCATCATTGCATAGCATTTTGTAAGAGCTTTTTGTCATATAGGGGATCTACTTTGTAACGAGATTTGTTGCAAAATAAGACATGTTGATGCTTGCCGTGAAATTTGACACATCCATATTAGTATGTTTCAACAAAATGCAATTGTACAAGAGTACATCACAAAGAAAACCATTCTAGTTATCTTTACAATAACTGAAAAGGATATTAACTGGAAACAAAGTAAACATTTTGAGAAAAGGCGATTTATAATAGGTCACCATCATGTTCCACATAAGCTGCTAGTCTTCTAGTAAATGAGCCTCGAACTCTAGCAAGTATTGCTCCATCAGTTGAACATAAGGCCTCCGTGATCCTGTTTTTTATATCATCTAGAGTTGATGGACGATCTCTGAAACCCTTTTCTTCACGTACCAAAGAAAGAAATATATAGCAGTGCCAATGAATAGTACCTCCTCTGCCTATGCAACGGTTATGCACTGCAGCTCCATCGTGTTACAACCACATGCTCCTTCCGGTGTTCAAATCCTCTTCTAACATTATTGGAAGATATGAATGAAGAAAATATAAATGTCGCGAAGAAAATATAAATACATTATTGAAAAAGTAGGGTCCAATAATGTGATTTCCAATAATTCCTTCCCAAACATTAAGCGACCATCGCTTTTGGTGATCAACAGTCATCAACCGGTGAGGATTTTGGTTTGCATAATAATGCATATTATGTCTGTTGACCGACCCATTGTTCTCAAACGGTGCTTCATCAGAAAACAGAATTTTGTTTAAAGTATCATAATCCTTGTTAATCATGCCATTCATTTGAATACAAAACGCAACTCTATTTGCAAAATCATTACCATACAATTATTGATGGAGGTAAGGGTGGGACTTATGTTTCAATATTATTCTCTTCACACTACTTTGGGAAATATCCGTTTCCGATGCTATGTCCCTAGCGCTTGAGTGAAGATTTTCCTGTAGCATCAATAAAACTTGGAACTCATTTTCCTCATTGATCCGACCACCAACAATTTCCTTTTTGGTATTAGACACACCACCAGTGAGTTCAAAGAGATCTCTTAACTTTTGGAATGAAGGCACCCGTGGAGTTCGTGCTTCTGGATATTTTTGTAGGTAGATTGCTTGCTAATAAATGATTTTTATCAGCTCCGCCAATACAATAAAGCATATTCACTAATACTTCGCGAGTGAAATCAATTATTGCACGTGTTCAATTATTCGATTCCTTTTTTATTCGAAAAAAAATCATCAAATTTTTTTACTTTGCAACAAATAATAATAATAATAATAAATCGTCTTTATTGGTGAAGGTACAAAATAGGCGCAGTTTAGCCTAAGGCTACTCTTACACTTAACCTAAAATGTACAGATAAGTCAGCTAAAGCTAAAGTGACAAATGGAGAAAAGAGAAGATGTATAAACGTAACGCATACCAATAATATATAACATGGGTACCAAGATGAAATAATATGACAAGGAAAGTAGAGGCTATACAAAATTCAAGAAAAGTTGTTCAAGTTAGAGTTAGTATTGAGAAAGTGTTTATTCAGAATGATTTTTATATTTGTTTTCGAAAAAGGCACACAACTGATTAACAGTGAGTTGTAGAATTTGACGTTTTATGACGGGGGACATGGAATTTATTTTTTGATCTTACATCCAATGAATGTAGCATAGACCTAGGAAACAGTTCATTGTAAAGGGACGAAGGAGTTTTGGTACTTAAAACTTTGTACACAAAGTTGCAAAGATTATAATTAGTACGATTATTCATTGACAACCAGTTCAGTTCAATGATTTCGTTAGAGACATGATCGTATTTTCTTAAAGAGTAGACAAGTCTACAACAGAAGTTCTGTATCTTATGTTTACGATTTAGATCAAATTTACTCAAAAGATTGCTGTACACAAAATCACCATAGTTGAACCGTGATAAAACCAACGACTCTGTGAGAAGTTTCCTGATTGATCTACTGGAATAATGTATATTTGAGTAAATCAGTTTGAGAGTACTAAACGATTTCTTTAGCAACTCATTCAAGTGCAAATAAAATTTTAGGTCCGAATCAAAATAATACCAAGGTTTTTTATGGAATTCACAACAGGAAGAGTGGTGTCATCAATTTTAATCCTGAGGTTTTGTGCGACAAAAGCCCTATTCTTTTTATTACCGAAAAGCATCAAGTGACATTTATTTTTATCAAGTTTTAAGTTGTGTTGCGTAGTAGTTAGTAATGGTTTGTAGGTCGGAACTGATGAGGCTTTGAATAGTTCCATAGTTGTGTATGACTAGGTTGGTATATAATTGTGTATCATGCGCATAAGCCTGAACTTTAGAGTACTGAATAGAGGTCAAGATATCACTGGTGTAGTTCATGAAGAGTAACGGTCCTAAGATTGACCCTTGAGGCACACCAGAAGCAACATTCCGTGTAGACGACATTTCATTATTATAACATCCGATTGACAGCGATTTTGAAATATATGAAAGAACTAGAAAGATTACCTCCTCAGAGAATCCATAATATTTCAATTTGAAACATAATAATGTATGATTTATAGTATCAAATGCCTTCAAAAAGTCTAAGGCAACTAGTGCTGTCAACTCTTTATTATCAGAGTTTCGAATAATGTTTGTAACCAGAACGATGGTTGCTGATGTGCTATACCCACTTCTGAACCCTGCTTGACAATCAGAAATAATATTATTTACATTTAGATATGAACTTACTTGAGAATGAACGATTTTTTTGAAATTTTCGAAAGCGCAGAGAGAATACTTATTGGACGGAGGTTGGTGAAATTCACTGGGTTCGAAACTTTACTCAAAGGTCTGACAATATCAATTTTCCATAGATTAGGGAGATACCTTTTTTCTAAGCAACAATTCAAAATATGAGTGAGATAACTATCTATAATCGTACTACAATAGTTAATCATATTGATGGAATTACCATAAAAACCAGTGGCATTTGATTTGATAGTCGATCAACAGAGATGAATTTTAGTTTGAAAGCACTCTCTTGATTTTTAAATTTTGGGAATTCATTATTATCATAGTATTTCAGAAGGTCATTATCAATATCATCATCAATAAATACTGAAGCGAAATAATTATTGATTTCTTCAGGATTTTGCAAGGAATTAGGTAAATCAGTATTGTTTTCCTTGTTATTGATGTTCTTCAGATTATTCCATAGTCTTTAGATTTGAATAAACAGTCATAATAGGCCTTCCTTTTACGACGAATAGATGATAGTGTGAAGTGTCTCAAATTTTTGTAGTATTCCCAGTCAGTTTGTGATTTCGAAATCTTGAATTTAGCAAGAGCTTTGTCTATTTCTTTCATCATTATTTCGATAGGATATGTCAACCAGGGAGCAGGAGCTTTTGTCATACGACAGCGCTTGATAGGTGCAAGTTTATTAAAAATAGATAGAATTAGCCCAGTAAAAAATTCAACTTTATCGTCAATATCATCAATTGAATGAATATCATGGACAGGTGCATTTCCTAGGTCCGTACAAAACTGATTATAATAAAAATTCTTGAAATATCTATAGGTATGTATTTTTTGTTTTTGTTTGGGACAATCAATCTTAATTTCAATAAATACCTGGTAGTGATCAGAAACAGAACTTGAATCTTTCACACCCGAATTACTAACGAGTTTCGTATTCGTTATGAATATAGGATCTAGTAACGACATACAAGTACTTACAATTCTAGTAGGTTCATTGATAAGTTGTGAAAAATGGTAGCCTTCAAAATACTCACTCAAGATAATATCGCAATCTTTACAAAGTAGACCCCACAAATCCTATATCGACAAAAAGCCGGAAAATGTCATGCAATGATGCAATAAAATAAAGTGTTGCATTAAAAAAATGTCGAGTTTTTGTCATTTATAATTTTCAAAAAATCGTAGTAAGTGATGGAACATCGACTCCGGCCATCTCAAAATATGCATTAAAGCCTAAGAAATCGACTGGAAAAATGTTGGTTGAGTTAACTTGAATGGTTCTGGAGTTATGAAGTCCAAAACTATTGCAGATAAGTCTAAAGAAACCCTGCGTCATATCGACAATTTTTTCAATACTTTTGTCAAGTCCAGGCCACCAGAAGTAGGATATTGCCAAACTCTTCATCTTAACCACCCCCATATGAGAAGAATGGAGATCATTCAAAATATGGTTCCTCAAAGTTGTGGGTATAACCAATCTCTTATTCCATATCAAACATTCCTGTTCAATACTCAGGTCATTTTTAATTTTGACAAAAGGTCTTATTTCTGTTTTGGTTTTGTTTAATGAAATACTCTCTGGAAATACTTATTTTTAATTTCTTTTCATGATGACTTTACAAAAACAACCATTTTTCTTTTTTTTTAAGAAACTGACATAAGACATTCGACACACCGTCTTTTCAGGGTTGCCAAATATCTCAAGAACAAAACTTATTTTACACAGAACATAAAACACCGGATTTACCATTGAATTTTAACACGCCCCCTCAATGGTAAATTCAGTCAAAACGAAAATTCTTGACAATACTCGAGCCCTAGGCTCATGCAATATTTTTTAAAAACTACAGCACTCAGTGGCTTAGTGAATATATCAGCAATTTGATTATCAGTGCTAAAATATTCAATGCAGACAATGTTTTTCTTAATATTATCTCGTATAAAATGAAATTTTATATCTACATGTTTGAGCTGCTTATGGAACTCTGGATTTTTACACACTCTTATAGTAGACTGATTGTTTTCAAACAACTTAACACAAATAAAGTTGTCATGAATCTTTAAATCTTTCATCAAATATCTGAGCCAGCATGCTTCACTGACTGCTAAACTAAGTGCTACATATTCTGCCTCGGTAGATGACAGGGCCACTGTAGGTTGTTTTCTAGATACCCAAGATATGGTACAACCAAAAACTCTAAAAATATATCCTGTGGTTGATCTTCTATCGACCCCGTCACCAGCCCAATCAGAATCTACAAATCCTTCTATACAATAGGTGTTTTTAATAGGCCTATTAAATACAAGACTCAAATGTAGTGTTCCTTGGATATATCTAAACACTCTTTTGAGTGTTTGCCAAAGATCTTGACTAGCACATGACTGGTATCTACTTAAAATGCTTATTGATATACACAGATCAGGTCGTGAACACAACATTGCATACATTAAAGATCCTATTGCCATTCTACATTTACTTTCAATTTCTGAATTTTCTGACTTTTCTCTTTTAAGGATATCATGTTTGAAATTTAAATCCATTGGTGTTGCTGTTGGCTTGCACTCTTGCATATTGAATTTTGTTAATTTTTTTTTGAGATAGCTAGTTTGTTTTATACTAATTTGGCCTTTTGAAAGATTCTGTGAAATAACCATTCCTGAGAAATGTTTTACCATTCCCAAGTTTTTTATTTTAAAATGTTCACTAAGAATACATTTCACGTTTTCAACATCGTTTTCATCAGTGCCAGCCAACAACACATCGTCAACATAAAGTAGAATATACAATTTACTATTTTCAATTATTTTTACATATAAACAGTATTCATACTCTGATCTTGTGAACGATAGTGATAACATAACTTCATGAAACTTTTCATTCCAGTTTCTTGGAGAACTTTTCAACCCATATAATGATTTTCTTAGCTTGCATATAGTTCCCTCCTTTTCTTTGAACCCTTTTGGTAATGAAATGTAGACATCACCATCAATATGCCCATTTAGGAAGGCACTGCATACATCTAATTGATATATTGGGATTTTGAGGTTATCACACAATGCTAAGAAAACTCTTACAGAGGGCAACTTAGCTACAGGACAATAAACATCTGAATAATACAAGTTTGTCTATTGAAAACCCCTAGCTACTAATCTTGCTTTGTACGATACAACTTTACCATTTTCATCTTTCTTACGTTTAAACACCCACTTACACTCAATGACTTTATTTTCACCTGTTTCATCTTCTTCACACACCCACGTATCATTTTCCTGTAGAGCACTTATTTCTGCTTCAATGGCTTCTTTCCACTTAGTTGCTTCGTTCGTATGCATAGCTTCTTCAAAGGTTCTTCTTCTTCGCAGATTGTTAAAAAACTTGTTTCATAATCATTTAGTCTGACAGGTCTATGTCTATTTTTTCTCAAGTTATACCTTATATCTTTTTCTTCCTCAGATGACTCACCTTCATGTTGACTTTCTACATCAGCATCCGAACTGACCTGGTCTTCAACTAGACTTTCATGGGTACTTCCATTTTCTTGCAAAGAAGCGCCTCCTGAAGTATCATTGTATATTAGATTTGATCCGTTATTTTCTATAGGTTTATGGTTTCTTTCTGGTAGGAATATTATATCTCTGTGACATTCTACTTTATTTTTATCTGGAAAAAATATTCTGTATCCCTTAACTTCTTCACTGTAGCCTAAAAATATTCCTTCCTTACTTCTTGAGTCCCATTTTCTTCGGGTTTATTTAGGAACGTAGACTGGTACTCGTGTTCCAAATATTTTGAAATTGTTCAAGTTTACACTTTTTTTGTACCACACTTCATAAGGGGACTTATCTTTCTCTGAACTTGTACCTGTTCTATTTAACACATAGGTTGCTGTGTTTATGGCTTCTGCCCAAATTTTTTTATCCATACCTTGTATGAGAGTTCGAGCTGCTTCAACTAATGTTCTCATTTCTCTCTCCGCTCTCCCATTTTGTTGCGGAGTATATACTATAGACCTTTGATGGCGGATTCCTTGATTCTCCAACAGTTCTTTCATCTCATGGTTTACAAACTCTAAGCCATTATCTGTTCTCATGACTTTCAGTTTGTTATTTGTCTCTCTCAGCCAAAGCGATGAATTTTTCTATGTTTGTTTTCACTTCAGATTTGTGTTTCATGAAGAACACATAGCGGTATGAGGAAAAATCATCTTTTAGCAATAAGAAATATCGTGCACCACCTAGTGATGTGGTTTCCATAGGACCGCACACGTCAGCATGGACCAATTCCAGTGTTTCACTTGCTCGTGACGCACGGTTTGAATATGGAATTCTGTGTTGTTTTCCTGCCAAACATTTTTCACATATGATACTGCTAGTATCATCATTGTATTTTATATTATTCCTTGTTAACACCTTTTTTATATGTTTAACATTTCGATGGACACTCACATTTTCAACAGTTTGTACTAAATGACAGCCTGACACATCAATATCATCATCAGTGCTGTTTTTTACCTCATGCTTGGTATATTCTACGAAGCATGATTGAGTTATCCTTGAGTGTATTTCTTTTTCTAATTTCACGAAGTCCATCTTATATAATTTATTGTTTCTTTTAGCTATTGCCCGTACTCGGCCATTTTCATCCAACAGCTCACATTTTTCACTATCTGATGTCATGGAATATCCCTTATCTAGAGCACATCCTACTGAGAACAGATTGGTACATATAGTACTTTGGAAAGAATAGTTTGTTGTCCATTGGGCGCCCATAATATAACATTTCCTATACCAGCAACATCCAGCATATTTCCGTCTCCAATTTTCACTTTTCTTTCCATTTGACTTTCAGTAAGTGTTTCAAACAGTCTCTTATCCCAGCACATATGTTCACTGGCGCCGGTATCCATGCACCGATCATCTGAGAGTAACTTTACAGATGCTCCCACAAATGCATTTATATCAGATGACTCATCTGTTTTGTTTTTCTCCTTTTTAAGAAACCAGCGATCAGCTACTAAATATCCTAACTTCTTGCAATTTGTGCATTTGTTTATTCCTGTTTTCGGAGATTCTTTTCTTTTATAGCAATTTTTACCATGAAGTCCTATTTTTTGACATACAAAACATTTTATTTTTCCTCCCCATTTTTTAGGAGTTTTCTTTCTGGTGCTTGAGCCTGCAAATGCAGTGGCCCCTTCATACGACTTGACTCTTTCTTCTTCTAAAAGTAGTCTCGAGGTCAGCTCATCTAGAGTTTGCTTTTCAATAGGTACATACTCCCATGCAGACCTGAAGTGTTTGTATCTTTCTGGTAAGGACATAAGTATTTTTGTCATCACCATTTTTTCAGACAGTTCTTCTCCTGCTTGTTTCAATTTATATTTATCCTCTAGTTGGGATATATATGTTGACATATTTTCATCTCCAAAGCTCATTGTGAAGAATTTCTGTTGCAACAAGTGCACACTCACCACAGACTCTTTATCGTAAATTGATTTTAGTTCACTCCACATATCCTTTGCAGTTTCACAGGATAATAGGTGAGTTAGTGGTCCTTGTTCCATCCTGGTAACTAGAAGTTCTTGAGCTTCTGCATCTTCTTTCAGCCATTTGGACACTTCTTCTGCTTGTGTTGGTTTTGGATTATCACCATTTACAAATTCATATAGTCCTCGTCCTTTTAGTATCACTGATGTTTGGAATCTCCATACAATCCAATTTTCCCCATCAAGTTTCAATGATTGAACGGGATTTTGTATTTGGTTCATTTTTCCAGTTATTTTATATATTTACACGCAGAGGATTATCAGAACTTGCCTGGGCCCATAACCTGTTTGGTTTTGTTTAATAAAATACTCTCTGGAAAAACTTATTTTTGATTTCTTTTTATGATGACTTTACAAAAACAACCATTTTTCTTTTTTTTCCAAGAAACTGACATAAGACATCCGACACACCGTCTTTTCAGGGTTGCCAAATATCTCAAGAACAAAACTTATTTTACGCAGAACATAAAACACCGGATTTACCATTGAATTTCAACAATTTCTTCTAGTACCTCATTCTGTGGCCAGCCAGTACGAACAAAATCAACTATTTTCGAAAGGCATGGGTCCTTTGAAGTTTCCTTCTGCACGTTCGAAAATTGAATTAGAAAATTATTGTTTTTAGAGAAATTGGTCAAAAAATTAACATCAACATCTTCCCATATTACATCCTGAGATTTTTCCGGTAACCGGGATAAAAGATCCGCATAGTTTTTTTGTGAGGGTACAAATTCAATATCATAATTATAATTTGCTAACATTACCGCCCAGCGCCGTAGTCTGTTTGCCGAAAACTGTGGTATTCCTTTTCTAGGATGAAATATAGAAATAAGTGGTTTGTGATCCGTAACCAAGGTGAATTTTCTTCCATAAATTCAGTTCGGGAGGCATAGGCGATCTGTTTTTCATCACCACATGGTAAAATATGGGTAATCACTGATCCAACCCCGTAATTTGACGCTCCGGATCATAGTGAACCGGTACCTCTGCTGACATTAACAAAAATTTTATATTTTCAAAAGCATTTTGAGTTTTTGCTGACCATACCCATTCAACTTTATATTTCAATAAATGATATAAGGGATATAATACGGTTGACAAATTTGGTACAAATTTTCCGTAATAATTTATCAACCCCAAAAATGATTTTAACTGGGTAACGTTTTGAGGCACAGTAGCATTTTTTATAGCTGAAATTTTATCTTCACAAGTATGCAACCCATGTTTATCAATTGTGAAACCTAGGTAAGAATTTTTTCCTTTGAAAAATTCACACTTGTTCGGAGATATTTTCAAACCTGCTTCTTGCAATCTTCTCAAGATGTGCTCTAATCGAGTGAGATGCCCCTTTCCATTTCTTCCTGTAATCAGTATATCATCGAGAAATATCGCGACACCCGGGAATCCACTGAGTAGACTCCATCATTTTCTGAAATTTTGCCGGGATGCAGGCGATACCGAAGGGTGCCCTACTGTAGCGATATAACCCTTTATGAGTGGAGATAATAACGAGATGTATATGTAATACCGCTTTACTAGAGAGACATAACTTTACCTCTCTTGCAAGTAGAAGGAATTGCTCTGATTTTCCTTTATAAGGTGATCCATGGCCAAATCAACTGTAGTGCTATTTTGAGTATGCTGAATTTTCATGTTCCAAGAGTAAATTCACTCTATTTTACCTCGAATTCTCTAGAACAAATGTACAGAAAAACTCACCCTCATTCAGAATCTGCAACAACGTCAATGTTGTGACATTTTCTCTTGCAGCATTGCTTCATTGGAAAAAATCAGTTTTTGATATTAATTTTCTTTTTTCTCTAGTTTTTGTATCATGTCTCATTTCTACACTATTGTTGTATCTTTACTGATTCTCAAATTATTTATGTTTTTTTGTTTTTGTACCTGTGATTTTCCCACCCTGTAAATGGATTTCTGTTGGGTGGTGTACAATAAAATCCAATATATTCGGTAGCCATGTTGTGCGTCATCAGGCACTGAATTTATTTCACTGTAATAGCACTTTTTGGGTTCTTTGTACTAGTCCTCGTCGTCAGTTGTGACGTTCGAGGTTTCCCTATTTAGGATTTTGCCAGAAAGGAAAACACTATTCACACTCAAACTAAATAAATTACAATTGAATGTACAAACACCATGAGTACCCGACATGAACTGGCGTTCCACATTTGGAATCGCCACTTAAGTCATGCGCACTCATTCTAAACCGTCATCTACCAATTTGGTTATATTTTACAATATACTACAGTAACAAAAATGAGGGGTTGCCATTTAAAAAAAAAATCAGTTGTGTATTATTTTGGGACATCCTGTATATAAATAGAAATATGTTTAGGATGTCCCCCATTGTCGGACCTGTCGTTAAAACAAATCAAGTGGATAGCTTGCATAGAAAAAAAATGTTAGGGAGCTTGCTGGCACCCCTGGATCAATCTATATAATGATTTTAGATAGCATGATATAAGGTGCGGATTGAAATGAAACATATTCCTATTGTGTGAAAAATATCTTTGTTCTTCTGCTAGTTTGCCCCAACACGAAAAATACAAGTATCAAGTATCATTTCGTTCCCAAGACACTTGGAACATCGCGAAGAAATGGCTCGTCTTCAAACAGGGTTTCGTCGGAGATTCCTTTTGACGTTAATATATTCCCAATAAGTCAACACCCACACAGGGCATTAGCAAAGAATAACCCACACAACCCGAAATTCTAGTAAATTATTTTCAGATGACGAGACACTTCGACTACAAAACACCTTTTATGCCATAAAAAATATGAATCGAACATATATAAAAGAGACCCGGTTAAAAGTATACATATCATGTTGAAAGTGACTCGGGTTGCCGACAAAGAATATTAAAATTTGGGGTAATATTTCATAAGCGAATGCACACATTGATGGCAGTGGCAGAGTTGAAGAACCCTTCTTTGCGCCAAATGGCTTCTGAAGTGAGGGATTTTTTTCTTCTGTAATTTTGAGTCATCCAAATACCTAGCTAGTGCAAGTTTCTCGCTCTTTACCAAGGGTACAATGAAAGAACCGAATAATTGTTTTTTTTTCTGTGACGGGAAAAAAGTTTGACATTTTATCTCTGTTGACAGGTAACAAAATATAACTTTTTATGAAATTACTTTTTTCCCCGGGAAAAAAGTGAGTACTTTTTCCCGGATATACCGTGTGTAACAGGATCATGGTACACCCCCCGTATCTCCTTTAGTTTTGAAGGTAATTGATTGAAATTTGATATATTCCATATACATGATGAGCGGCACTTTTTGACCTACAGATGATTTTTTTTTCACTTCCGGTTTTGTCGGAAGTGATACCTACTTTTGATTTTTAAATAGAACACCCTATATGTTATTACATTTCTAAAATCTGCATAATTTTCTGAATCCAATGATACCACATTTAAAAATATTTTTATAATTCAATTTTTAGTTTTCCTTTTAAGTGTGCCATGATGGTTCCGATTTATTCCAATTCACCCGTCTAATGCTAGAAAAATCGAAATCCCGTCAAAAATACTTAATTGCGTTTTTTATGAGCAAATAAAGTTCATCGTAATCGATTTTGGGGTAAAACTCAATGTTTTCAAATGGAACCATATTGGTACCGTGAAACCATTTATTAGTACTATTAATAAGGAATTTATTCATACCTGCTAATAAAATGTGCGATAAATACAATCAAAATTACAGCTAAAAGAAAATAAGATGATACAATTACTTTGTTCTAATTTAATGCTAAGAAGTTACTAAGGTGGCTTTGAAATACAAAAAATGAACACAAAACATTACAACAATCGAAATGCTGTCCATTAACGTCAATGCACTTCTGAACTCGCATAGCTTCGAATGCCTGTTGAAAACAATGAAATTATTCATTCAGATCGTCAAATAAATAGGTATTGGTTTATCGGTATTTTTAATGTGTATTGGAAAAGTCTTCACCTTTGTTGTTATTTTTATTCAAAATGCCCCACATTTATACAAGGGATGAAAAAGTGGACTTGTTAATCATTTATGGGAAATGTAGAAAAAATGCCGTTGCGGCTAGAAACCTTTATGCCAACCGATATCCTGATAGACAATGTCCAGCGAGAAATTATTTTAATCGTCTTGAAAATCAATTCCGAAGAAAGCCTCACCATGATCCCGAAGAAAACGTTATCATTGACGAAGGAACGGAAATTAATGTTTTAGCACGAATAGAAGTTGATAAGACTGTTTTTTTATGGCAAATTGGATTTGGGTTGGAAATTAGTCACCAAACGTTAAGCCGAATCTTGCACAAACATAATTATAAATCTTTCAAATATCAATTGCACCAGCACCTGTAAAAAAATGATTATGAACGTAGGATGGAATATTGCAATTGGATCTTACAGAATAATGTGCAGCCAAACAATGCTTCTTTGGGAAAGATTTTATTTTCGGACGAGTCTAGGTTTACAAATATGGGATTATTTAACCGACAAAATACAAGGTATTGGTCACAAGAAAATCAAAATTTAGTGAGGGAGGGTAACTTTCAAGTGCGGTTCGGTTTCAATGTTTGGCTTGGAATACTCGGTCGTAGAATCATTGGTCCAATAATATTTGAAGGATGCTTGACTGCAGATAGATACTTAGGATTTCTGCAAAATTAAATTGAGGGCAGGTTAACTGAATTACCTGTCCATCTACCACAGGGAATGTTTTTCCTCCCCATAATTCAAGAATAGTAACGGATTACCTTCAACAGGCATTCCAAGAAAACGTAATTTCGACAAATGGTCCTGTGCGATGGCCTCCAAGGTCACCTGATTTGACACCTCATTGTAATCATCAGGGTGAGTTACGAATAGTGCTAACTTTGATGTCATATAACCAGAGACACCAAAACGAAACACATAAAAAGTGGCTACTGAAGAACTCATACAAAAAGGGAACTGATAGCGCCAGAATAATAATTAACTCTGGGAGTGTATATTGACACAACAAAACTGATTTTTCGAAAATTACATATTGTATTGCACAAGATTCGTACTGACACTGCAGTTGCTTTCAATTATTTCGACTTGCCTAACATACAGAGGACATGTCAAAAACCATTGATGACCTTTACGAATTAATAGCGAAAAGCAACCAGGAAATTAAGAAAGAGATATCAGAGCTGAAAACCACCACCAGTGCTGATTTCGTGACACTCAGGGCCAGAATTGAATGCTTGGAGGGCAAGAATGGAACTTCAAAACAGCGCCCCCTTGAAACTGAAAGAACATCAAAAAAATTATAATCCATGGATGGTGAAGAAGACAACACTTCATCTGATCTGGTGAAATTCATCAATAAGGAATTGAGTATTGTTTGCCATAATTACAACTTTCGCTTCGTTACCAGGATAGGAAAAAATAAGGGTGACAAACCAAGATCAATCATTGCAGAAGTATCTTTCTTCACTTCGAAAACCCAAATACTCACCTCTTCTCGAGACTATGCCAAAGAAGATTATTTGAAACGTAAATGTATGTACGAACAACTTGAACTGGCTAAAGTCACTGACCCTAATGCCAAAATTGTCAATAATAAATTATTGATCGATGGTACATCTCACTCCTATGAACAATTACTCAAAGAAGACAAGCATAGTGAAAAAACAGAAGAGCGAAAGAGGAAGTTGGAAAACTCGCCTGCCAGCAGCTTCCTTGAAAATCCAAGAACAAGATTTTGTTCTCAATCCATACGTCCAACTTAACTTGTACTTGCAGGTACCTCTTACTCATGTATTTACTTTTTTTGCCTTTTTCCTGTTCTCATTTATTTTTTATTTTTATTGTGATCTCAATGTTATTATACTCACATCAAATGCTTACTAGTATGATAATCAAGATTTGCCATATCAACTCGCGATCGCTAGTAGCACATTTCCAGCAATTTAAAGATTGTGTCTATCTGAAGTTTGATATAATACTGGTCACTGAATCATGGCTCTCTGCAGAAATACCAGACGACCTGAATGGGTATTTATTGTACAGAAGAGATCGCCTGATAGGGATAGGTGGCGGTGTGGCAATATACTTGAAATCAAATTTAAAAGTAACTCCTGTGCGAATAGATCCTAGTAACACCGAACAATTATGGGTATCGTTCTCCGTAAAAAATGTCAAATACACACTTGGTGTTCTTTACCGTCCACCCAAGCGAAATATAAACGAATTCATGAATGATTTTGAAAGCTCTCTGAGTATGATTGCTCCCAAATACGATCACCTATTATGTGCCAGGGACTTCAATATAGACATATTGGATGTAGGAAGTAATGCTTCTATACTTTTGAGCAATACCATATCAAGTTATGATCTCAAGAATATAATACTTGAACCAACTAGACTCTGCCAAACCAGCGCCAAAGCCCTCGATTTAATTTTATGCACTGAATCTATCCTTGTCAACAACGTACTGGTCAGTGATGCCTCTGACATTTCTGATCACTGCCTTGTATCCTGTTCGATCGGTACTGGCGACATCTCCTCTAAAACCAATTTCGATTTCAAAAAAATTAATCATGACTCTTTCACAACTGAGCTGAATCACACTGATTTCTCCCCAATCTACCACCTTAAAAATATTGACTCTAAAGTAGAATGCTTCAATAATACACTCATAGCCTTACTTGACTATCATGCACCTTTCAGAACTGTTAAAGTAACCAGGCCACCAGCACCTTTTGGATCACTGATATAATCAAATTGATGATGTCATCCCGAAATAAAGCAATGATTAAATATAAGCTTACCAAGCTAGAGCGTGATTGAAACTAGTATAGAGATCTCAGGAACGGGAACGAGAAATTGTGGAAATGACAGTAAGTCACTATGGAGAGAACTCGACAAAATGAATATCCACTCTAAAAACAGAAACCTAACTATCCCAGCGAATTTGAAAAATGCTCAAGTTATAAATGAGTATTTTACCAGCTCTTCACAGAGCGACTTACAACTAGAATAAACGAAAAAACAACTGCAATGAACGAAAATCCTCCTGCAATTAACAATAATCTGTTGCTGCTGTGCTGCTTTCTCTGGAGCAATTGAGGCTATTTCCAGAACAAAACACTTGACAGGGAAGAAAACTAAACACCACAGAACACTTGACATAAAGGAAAAAAAGAGACAAACTGCTATTTCAACAGATACATCGATGAAAGAAGCACTGAATCAAGAAAAACAGAGGGCAAAAGAAAGAAAACAACCACGTAAGTAAGAAATGGTTGATAAAAAAATCCACCAGATAGAGAAGAACAAAGAAGCTAAAACTGTCCGGAAATTCCTTTTCCGAGAAGAAGACCCATCCACGACTCAACCTAATAAAGACTCATCTTCGTCAGGATCAGACAATGAAGCAATGATTGATATGCAAAAACCTTATCGTAATGGCGCCGATGATTGAATGCGATACACACGTTGCAAAAGGTGGGACCACTAGAAATGCACCAAAAGTACTAATATAACATTTTATGTGTGCAACAACTGTGACTCGGATGATGATTTGTAATTCAGTTTTGCTTATGAGAAATTCAATGTTAATTTGTTTCTACTGTTTTAATATTTTCATCCATCAAACATCTAAAAGTAACTGTCAAGTCAACTAACCCCAGCATGTATATCAACTAACCCCACTCCTGGGGCTATTTGACTCACTCTGCACGCCCAGTTTAAAAATGCTACAAACTCTTATTTCGGCATAAATGAAACGATTTAACAATCAAAATAGAATACGCGAGTAAATTTACTACCTTCTGGCATACCATGATTCAACAACGTATAGAGGTTAAATTTATTAAAAATAGACATTTGAATAATTAGTCAACTAGCCCTGGTCTCCCATACTTAACTAATACTTATTTAGCTGTTGCCCCTAACTTGGTCCCCGTGGAACTTTTATTTTTACCTATGCCACATAACTTTCTCTTTCTTTTCGCGTAGATTTTTATAATACTTATAGATACGAGAATAGCATACGACCAACAATCCGGTTTTCACAAAGGCCATAGTGCTCTGGTTTATGTTATTGATGATATTAACAAGGCGTGTGATAAGAATTAGCAATTCAACCACCATTGTACTAGACTTGAGTAAAGCTAACTTCTAGAGTTTCGTTTTATACTGTATCACTTACCCATTTTTTTACAAAAAATTATCTTAGCAAATACCACTTAGTCATTTGGTATTATGCATATGATTTTCTATTTTGTGTCACTCAAATTTTCCAAAGTCCATTTCCATGTTACTAAGTAATAAGGCTTTCCAGGCATAAAGTAACAATTTATCGATATCTGAAGCTCTTACGGTATTACTACGAATTAAGTATTAGCTGCAAATATTCTGAAAATATCGTGTTTTATTGGGAGGATGGGAAATAATTATCTTGAAGCTTTGCAAATTATCTCGCAGTCGGAAGGCTAATTTTTCTTCATTCCATAATTTTCATTAATTTACGATACTTCTATAACACACAACTCAGATATCACCAATGTTCCATTCGAATGTATATCAACTTCACTACTTACTACAATGTTTCGCAATTTATATAATAACTATAATTTTCAGGATCATAAAATTATATTAACCAGATTCCCGGAACTGTATAGTCGTTAAAACGAAATAACTCTTCGGGATAATCAAGGTGAACATGAAACGTTCGTCATTTTTGTTTCCCATTGTTTCTGGGAGTTCTCACTACCTCGGGTAAAGAGGTGAATAAATCTAGCTCAAGAAAAAGCGGAAACATGGTTTAGAAGAAATAACCGATTGTTAAACACGATTAAAACGCAACAAATACTTTTATCATCAAACACATCTCTAACCAAGGGTGACAGTGTCAAATTAGTGGGCATTCACATATATGACTCGCTAAACTGGTCAGTTCACATAGAGCAGCTATGTGCAAAAATTTCAAAATACATTTTCCTACTTCGGAAACTAGAAAACATTACCACTGTTTGTTGACTCCGTTGAATTGTTGTTTACTACCAAGTGTTGTTCATCCTTGCACTTCTTCACCGTAGTGATGAGGGCCGAGAGCCCAAAACACGTGTCTACGGTTAACATTTTTTTTGAGGGCTATGTCCATTAAATTTTTCCATTTTGTTTTTAACAGTCCCCTCGCTATTCTTTCCCTTCATGTTTATATTCCTGGACTCGGATGTCACGCAGGTAGCTATAGCTGCCTCCATGGTGACGTTGGTTGTTGCCCTGGAATGCAGGGTCTGCTAACCGATACCACAAATATGCGGCTGGCTTCTGTTTTTCGACTCCGTTGAATTGTTGTTTACTACCAAGTGTTGTTCATCCTTGCACTTCTTCTGATGAGGGCCGAGAGCCCGAAACACGTGTCTACGGTTAACACTTTTTTTTTAGGGCTATGTCCATTAAATTTTTCCATTTTGTTTGTATATATATATATATAAATATATATATATATATATATATATATATATATATATATATATATATATATATATACCAGGTATATACAATGCAGTTTGAGATTCTTGGGGTTTTGGTTCTTTTTTGTGAATGACAGCCTTCTTTTAGGAGATAAACATTTAATTTGTCGACATTTCGACCGTGTCCACGGTCTTCTTCAGGGACTAAGAATAATAAGCTGGACCATTATTTAGAAAAAAAGGAAAGTTTAAAAGCAGCATAATTATATTTTTTTTTCCTCCTCTTCATTCTTTTTCTTCTTTATTGAAAACACGTGAGCAATCCGATACGGAGGCTGGTTGATATGGATCATATCAACCAGCCTCCTTATCGGATTGCTCACGTGTTTTTAATAAGGAAGAAATAGAACAACAATAAAGTATCGCGGTTTATTTATACCGACAACACAATGAAGAGGAGGAAAAAAATAATACAATTATGAAAAATAAATCATCTGCTGCTTTTTTCAAAATAATGGTCCAGCTAATTATTCTTAGTCCCTGAAGAAGACCGTGGACACGGTCGAAACGTCGACAAATTAAATGTTTATCTCCTAAAAGAAGACTGTCATTCACAAAAAGAACCAAAACCCCAAGAAACTCAAATTCCATTATATATATATATATATATATATATAGAGAATATGAGAAATCTGTTACGAATCCAAAGGAGATCACCATCCGTCTACAGCCTGTTTCATGGTTTCCCAATCATCAGGACGGCTTGTGGTCTCTTTCAAATTCGTATCAGATATCTCGTAGGTTATTACCAATCGGTACGTACGGAAATATGAACAGTATCAAATTATAGATAGCGACACCTATAATCTGTGTGGTGGAGCTTAGACCTGTCATCGTGGAATTTTGAAGATACGAGATTTCGTACAACATCAATAGGTCACCGACAGATGCCAGCATAGACCAACCCACGATACCAATAGTCGTACTCCTAGTGCGTTTTAGGGACGCAATACAAATCTATAAATCTCATATTCTCGTTATTTGTATTGCGTCCCTAAAACGCACTAGGAGTACGACTATTGGTATCGTGGGTTGGTCTATGCTGGCATCTGTCGGTGACCTATTGATGTTGTACGAAATCTCGTATCTTCAAAATTCCACGATGACAGGTCTAAGCTCCACCACACAGATTATAGTGTCATATCTATAATTTGATACTGTTCATATATATATATATATATATATATATATATATATATATAATTTATATTATATATATATATATATATATATATATATATACTCCTACTCCTACTAGAAATACACAAAAATAAAGAAGATACTCTAAACAAATTCAAACTTTTACAATTACCTCGCCAGGGGCCGCCAATTAATTAGGCCAAGCAGAATGAGATTACAAAAATCTAGCAAAAACTATCTTGATGTTAAAATCTACATTAAATTACCAACATATGTTAAAAATATGAACACTCACAAGTTTAAAAAATATTTAAAATAATTTTTGACCTCAAAAACCTGCTATACTACGAAATAATATATGGCATCCCTTAGGTCTATGACTCAATGAATCAAGTCTTTTCTGTGACTTTTAGATTTGATGAAAATATGTCTGTTCTGTCAGGTATTCTTAGCCCCCACTGATTTTATATGTGTCTGATTATGTCAGGTATTTTAACCCCAGTTTTTATATATATGCTTGTTTTTTAGGGTACTTAGCCCAAAATTTTGTACCTATATTTTGTATGAAATTTTGACTTGTCCTATTTGTATCGCTCTGAATATACACCTAAAGGATGAATAAGACTCTCTATCTATCTCTCTATCTATCACGCAATGTTACCTTACACTTTAAACCTTACTTTTTCGCATTTGAATTAAATAGAAACAAAATTTTATCAAAATCTAACAAAAACTACAAAACATCTGAAATTTCGGATTTCGGTAGTTAAATGTATGAAGTATCCATTAAGCATGAAGTCTTCACCATGCCATGAACCTAAAAAAATCAAAAAACTTATATTTAGCTGTAACTCCAAACATAATGGAGATACAGAAAAAAGTTTGAAACTAAAATTATAGCTCGTGTTTCTTTACAAAAATGGTTTCTATCAAAATTTATATATATATATATATATATATTCTTCAGGAACAAAATTGAGAAACACTTTATTTATAGTATGAGACACACGTTAATCATGCTTTCAGCGGGGTGTCTCATACTATAAAACTGTTTCTCAATTTTTGAATGTTGTTCCTGAAGAAGATGAGGAGCCCTTCATCGAAATGTTGAACTTAAATAAATAGTAATACTAGGCCACCACCTAGAGTCATTATTGAACCTATATCCAAAGACTACCCCAATCTACAATTTATAACAAGGTTCGAGACCCCCAAACAAGTATATATATATATATATATATATATATATATGGTGTCAATTTGAAAACTTTCCCTCTTAATATCTTCCTTCCAGTAAATAATATGAAGAATCGAAAAAATAGGTCAATTTTATTTTCAAGGGGGACACTTTCAATGAATATTTGTAGCCCTCGTGGTTCAACCCCTTAGGAGGGGTAGATGTTACCCTTACAATCTTAAATGGGAAGGGGTACCCTGACTTATTATTTTGTGATAAGCAGGTTCCGAAAAATAGTGTTCTAAACTTACAGAAGTAATTTGAACTTGCCTGCACTGAGATGCATGGTTTTCAGGTTATTATTTGAACAAAAATTATTGTATAGAGTCTCCTTTTAGTAGAACTGGTTGGACGATTAGGTGGTACCGTTCCAACCCTTTATCAAAGGCAACATTAGCCATTAGCTCCAAAAAATTTACATCAAAAAGTAATCTAATAGTAAAATTAGATGGTAGGTAAGTTGCGTTTATTAAATGCTGGATTTTTAATCTCATCGCTGAAATTCACAGAAGCCTTAATTTTTTGCTACTTCTGCTGTAAAAGCTTCTGTTTTAAGCAAAAATTGTTCTGCAAATTTTAACGATTTGGTAGTATTGTTAATGCAGTTTTACTTGTTGGGCTGTGATAACTTTAATAAGTTTAATGAAAGTGTGAAAATGGTTTACATTCTTCAAGAAACAATTGAAATGATTTTAATTTATGGAGAGGTTGGAAAGTGCGCACCGGTATGTGCTTGATTTGGTGACAAAGTTTTACGAAACTGGTTCGGTGAAAAAATAATTGGAGTTTTGGGAACATTTGCTGCAGAGCCCACTAGATCCTTAGTGTGGAAATCAACATTTAAAATAAAATATGTATAATAGGTAGGAAGTAGAAAAATGTGTTTAAAAATAAAGTGCTAATGTAAAACAGTGATATAAGATAACAAAAAGTTATCGTTACCAAGGAGAAAAAAAATAAGCAGAAAGAAAAAAAATAAAATTGAAATTGGAAGCATCTTAGAAAATTTTATCATCGACTTCGACATCGAAAAATGCCATTAACTCAAGTATATGAGAAACATTAATACATGAAATCAGGTCAGAATCAATTTGTAACCAAAGATTATCAAGAAACGACTTACCAGGAATTGGAGATTAAATTTCGATATTTGACGTCACCAGCAGTGAGGGGGCTAAACATTTGAGACATCCACATGAAATATTCACCAGAACATCCCAACAAGGTACTTTCTCGTCATAAACTTAAAAGTGATAATATTCATTGAACAGCCACCTCTGTTTGGTTTATTGACTATAAGACGTAATTTGAGTGGCAAATTTCTTCTTCTACTTATCACAAATGACATGAGTATAACCTATAAAGATTTATCTTTAAAGATATTCATTTTTTGCGCATGAGCAAGTTTTTCAATTTTGATTGGTTGAATATATATTTAGAATAAGTTAGATATCTCAGGGATAGGTTGGTTTTAAGAAATATTTTGAATAAAAAAAAACAAGTATCTAACTTTTTCTGGACTCATTATTTATTATTTGACAATATTACTATCGATATTTCAAACATAAACAGTATATTGACATCAAGCATAGAAGTAGATGGCGTTGCTGCAATCCTCCTGAGTTTTGAGAGAATCACGTCTCCATAGGCGTACCGACTGAGCTACAAAAGGTAAAAGGATAAATACAAAGAAAAAGAAGTAAAGTGTGCAGAGAAAGAGAGTAGAAACATCCTAGCCGGAGTTTTCTTTTGTTATGATTAGTATATGTCACGAAAATATACATTACTTATTAACAAATAAAATATACAACATAATATATATATATATATATATATATATATATATATATATATATATTTATGTTCTGGTTCCCACGAAAAGGGATATCCTGTAATGTTCAGAGAACATCGTGGGAACCAAGGGAAAGAAGGTAGGAGTTGGTGTTTTTCTTAAATTTCTGGAGGTTGTATGCCTCGGGGAACACCTCCCTAGGCAATGAGTTCCAAAGCCTCGCTGTTCGTTGGATGAACGAGTCTTTGGAAAGTGATGTTCTGCAGGTCTCCAAAGTGACCACGAAGGGGTGTGATGACTGAACTTGACGGGTTAATCTCGAAGAGACTGCCAAAGCAGGAACGATTGTTGATATTTCAGAGAAGAGCATCGCCCATGAAAATATCTATAAAATAGAGACAAGTCGCCAACTTTTCTACGGTGTTCCAGACAAGTGAGCGAGTTTGTAAGCGAGGCATCACCGACGAGACGAATTGCCCTTTTTTGGACAGAATCCAATAGCCTCAGGATATGTTTAGGTGCCGCGCTGCTCCAAATATGGGAACAGTATTCCAGGACAGGTCGGATCTGTGCCTTATAGATCATAAGCAGCTGAGTGGAGGTGAAATAGCTCTTGGCACGAAACAAAAAACCAAGTTTTTGGGATGCACTTTTGGCAATGGACCTCACGTGATTTTCCCAGGAAAGGTTATTGCTGATAGTAATACCAAGCATCGATATGGATGACTTCAGTGGTATGGTTACTCCTGACAAAGTTATGTTAGGCACAGTGAGATCGGCTTTTCTAGAGAAAAGACATGCTTGTGTTTTGTTTGCATTGAATTCTACCAAGTTATTAGATTCCCACTCGAGAATTGTTGCTAAGTCCATATTTATATTATTAACATTTCTTCCTCGTTCATTTCTGGTTTCACGGGCTGATATAGGGGCCCTGGAAGAGAAAGCGGTATGGAGGGTACTATCATCGGCAAAGCTGTGTACTGGACATGAAGTTGCTTTCAACAGGTCGTTGATGTGAAGTAGAAATAGTGTTGGTGCGAGAATAGATCCTTGCGGAACACCAGCATTTATGAGTAGAGTGTCAGATGAAACTCCATCGACCACTACATGGAGGGACCTGTTTGAGAGAAAACTAGCAAGCAGAGAACACAGCTGAGGGGGCAAGCCATAAGACGGAAGCTTGGCGAGGAGTCCCTGGTGCCAAACTCGATCGAACGCCTTGGAGATATCTAATGCCACAGCTAAAGTTTGTCCATACTTTTCAATAGATAGCTGCCATATATGTGAGATGTAAGCGAGCAGGTCACCAGTTGATCTCTGATGGCGGAAGCCATATTGCCTATCGTTGACAATTCCTGAATCTTCCAGATATTTCATGAGCTCGATGTTGATGGCTTTTTCCATGACCTTTGAAATAATAGATAGCAGTGCGATAGGTCTGTAGTTGCTAGGTAGGGCCTTTTTGACAATTCCTGAATCTTCCAGATATTTCATGAGCTCGATGTTGAGCTGTACTCTTGCAATTTTCCAATTGGACGGAAATACCCCCAAATTGTAAGAGTGGTTGAACAACTTGCAAAGAACAGGTGTTAGTTCGGGGGCACATTTCTTGAGAACAATCGGCGGGATTCCGTCAGATCCACAGGCTTTGTTGGTGTTGAGACCCAGCAAAATCTTTCTGATAGTACGTTGGCGAAAGGTGATCTCGGGCATGTGACTGTCAATGGGTGTAATGTTCAGGGGTTGTTTTCCCGATGAATCCAGAGTGGAATTTCCAGCAAATAGGTGCGCAAAGATATTGCCTTTTTCCTGGGCAGTCGTTGCTAGTGTTCCATCTTCTTTGGTTAGAGGAGGAAATGAGCTGGAAGTGAAGTTTCTTCCCACAGCTTTGGCAAAAGACCGAAATGAACGGGATCCGTTAGGACATTCAGCAAGTTTTGATCTTATTTTGGCATTGTGGGCATCTTTTGAGCATTCTATTGTCTCTTTGCATATGCCTCTAGCCTCAACATATGCTGCTCTGGTCTCAGGGCCCGGATTTTTTAGCCATCGATGGTATGCTGCCTGTTTGGAAGCCACAGCTCTAGAGCAGTTTCTGTTAAACCAGGTCTTACGGATGATGTTCTTCTTTCGGTATTCGGTATGTAAGTTTGCATCCCCAACATGATGATTTCAGAAATTGTCTGAGCACATCGTGTTGGATCTACTGAAGAGAAACAAACTCTCTTCCATGGAAACGCTGAAAAAAACATACGAAGACCTTTCCAGTCGGCCGAATTGTAATGCCACATGAGACGGGGTGGTATTGTGCAGCTCGATGGTAAATGGTAAGAGCATGTTGTGGAGATGAGGGTGTGATCAGAGTTTCCAAGTGGGGCACAAAAATATATATATATATATATATATATATATATATATATATATATATATATATATATATATATATATATTTTCTTCAATTTCTCGGAATAAAGGTCTGATTCAGTCAATTCATATAATTTTTCTTAACGACGTTTTCGACGTTTCGACGCAAAACTCAAATAAAATAATTTTGTTCAAACCTGATGATGACAAATACCATGTCGAAACGTCGTTAAGAACAATTATATGAATGGACTGAATCAGACCTTTATTCCGAGAAATTGAAGAAACTATATATGTGGTCAAGAAACTGAAGAAAATATATATATATATATATATATATATATATATATATACGGCTCACCCCTATAACTTTTTTATTATTGAAGATAGAAAAACGAAATTTGGGAGTTGTGTATTATAGTTCAATTCACATTTTTGCATATTTACTTGCTTTTCCGTACTTCCGGTTTGACCGGAAATGACCCCAACTTTCGATTTTTAAATGGGACATCCTATTTATTTTTACTCATTTCGATCGAGAATGACATTCTAAATCCAACAACACCTCATTTGTCAATATTGACAGATAAAGTCATTTTTATTCCAATTTTTATTTTTCGATCTAGAATGCCATGGATCGTGTGAATCGCTTCATTCTTGATCAAGTAACATGGGAAAAATACGACTTTGAGGCTTATGACTTCTCAGTCGTTTGAAGAATTATTTAAAAGTCGCAAATTAGTCCATTAAGTTTCTAAATTTTCAAAATGACCTCCTCCTTGATCGCAGCAAAGTTCAACTTTTTCAATTGTTGCGCGCATCACATTGATTAGCTGTTCCGCAGTGATGTTCTGGAATGCCACCCTTACTTTATACTCCAGTTCTTCACGAGTAGCTGATGCTGTGTTATAGACCTGATTTTTAATTGTTCCCCAGAGAAAAAAAACTAGCGGAGTAAGATCTGGTGATCTAGAATATGAAAAAGAAATAATACATTATGAAAAAATATGACAACTTAAGAATGTACCTCGCAGGCCACTGAATAGGTCTATCTTGTTGGAAATAGATATCAACTTGGTTGGCCAGTGGCGAATCTTCGATGAAATCATTAATTTGATTTCTAAGGAATTGTAGATATCTTTCCGCAGTAAGTTGTCCGTCGAAAATTCTTTTATTATTCCGATTGAACAGAAGTTGGGCAATCGAGTTTCATCTGAATAAATAATTGTAAATGGAAAACGTACATCTTCTCTGTATTTAGTCAAAAATCAGTTGCAATAAGTTGATCTTCAATTGTGGTCGTTATCGTAAAGATGTTGGTGTAGTTGGTACTTGAATGATCGATAATTATATTTGTGAAGAATTCTCCAAACGGACGAATAACTTATATCACACTCAGAAAGAATTTGGCGAATTGACGCCGTACAACTCACTTCAACTTAGGCCAACACGTCTGTTTCTTTTTCTTCACTGAAGTTATTGGCATTTTCTTCTGGTTCATTTCGCATTTTTTCCTTTCCTTGGAAAAAACCAGTGGAATGGCGACGATTAGGGAATCTCTGAGCATAAATTCGAGCTGCATCAGTTGCATTCTTTTTTGCTTCTCCGTAAATTAGCAACATGTCAATTTTCTCGTTTGTAGTATAATTTTCCATATCAAATTATAAACTACGCAACAAATAATATTTTGAAAGTGTCAGCATATTCATTAGCCTATTTGTTTAGGTGGTCCTAGCAACAGCTTCAATTATTTATCACGGATAACTAGAATAACAGGACTTAGTGCATAAGTATACCGAATACGTATTTTTTATTATTATGTATGACCGCTTCTTGCAATTATTCAGAAAAATAGTGAAAATAAAGTGAAAGTGTGTGGTATCAAATTATTCGTAAAAAAATGCTCTTTCACAAAAAGCCGACGAGCCACCCCCTTTCCATTTGAAAAAATTAAGTTAACTGGAAAAATTCATATTTGAGACTTTTTAATAATTCTTAAAACGACTGTGAAGTCATGAGCCGTATTTTTTCCATGTTACTTGATCAAGAATGAAGCGATTCACAAGATCCATGGCATTCCAGATCGAAAAATAAAAATTGGAATAAAAATGACTTCATTTGTCACATATTGACAAGTGAGGTGTTGTTGGATTTATAATATCATTCTCGATCGAAATAAGTAAAAATATATAGGATGTCCCATTTTAAAATCGAAAATTGTGGTCATTTCCAGTCAAACCGGAAGTACATCAAAGCAAGTAAATATGTCAAAAAATGGAAAATGGAACTATAATACACAACCCCCAAATTACGTTTTTCTATCTTCAATAATAAAAAAGTTATAGAGGTGAGCCACCTTAGAAAATCACCCGATATATATATATATATATATATATATATATAAATATATATATATATATATATATATATATATAATAACTAAGATATCAATATACTAAAAACTATTATATGCAATTAATATAATTATAATAAAGCTGCTTCATTCATCCTTTCAATATCTTTACATAGAAAAACAGAGCACTATAAATACGTGTCAGCTATAGCTGTTCTTCAACTTGACCATAAATATGAAAAATATGCTCCTCGATTGTAAACTTAATAACAAAGTAGCAATGCTTCAATCATATGCCCGCGCTATAACTTTAGGTACGTCTACCAAAGCCACCTTGTACTGAAAGTAGACGACGCTTATTCAACAAGAAGTTAAATGAACTGCTTGTAGAAAAAATTTGCTTTGTAGATTTTCAATTGATGCCGGTAAATGCAATAATTCACAGCGGCCTGTAACAGATCGGCGCAGCGGCTGCGATCGGGAGACCGTGCATTCCGTTGAGGTTTTAACAACATCAGATTTTCGGTACACTAAATTCTTCGGTCGTTTCATTAAATAAACTATGGAGAAAAAAGCTCAGTCTGGTAGAAATGAGTCAAACAAGTTTGTATTTTCATCACCTTATGTGGGGGGAGACCTTTGATGGCAACGCTTTCGACGCGGTAGACTATAATTTTCCTGTACTCTTAGGTATCCTTTAGTCTTGTAGGTATATTTTACATAATGGTTTCTTACATTTTATATACATTGTTATTAATGTTGGCAACGTTTATAGCTTGGCAGACTCTAACTTTCATGAATCACATTGTATCAACAATTATTGAACTAAAATTAGCTTTGTAGATATGGGAGCAAAATTTATATCGTCACCTCCTTAGGCCAGGTTTTTTCACCTCGGGTTATACTGGGAATAAATTATACAATGGTTAGAATGTGCTTTTGTTATCAATAAACGTTAAAAAAAGCATATTCTAACCGTTGGTTAATTTATTCCTAGTATAACCGGAGGTGAAAATACCGGGCTTTATATCTATCGCGTCTCCTTTACGACATATCAAACTAAATCAACATTATCGCTAACTATAAAGCGATATAAGCTTGGAAGTGATCCAAGAAGTCCATTTTGACAGTACCACTATGGAGCAGCACTCGAAAACTACCAGTGGTTAGTGGTTAGTAAATGTACGTTCACACAAGGCCATTACACAAGCCAATCCAATGAGCGAATGGTGTTGGTGCTATTATAAAAAAATATATAGATTAATCTATAGAAGTAAACAAATTTATAACCACTTACCAAATCAAATATCAGCAATAAATGGTTTGAAGCAATTCAGGAAATCTGTTGAAAACCTCTTAATGGGAAAAGGATTCTATAGTTTAATTCTAGTCCTCCTATGACATGTTGAGACTCAACCGAATTTTTTTATCAAGTTTTAAAATACATGTCGTTCTGTCATAATCTTTATATTCCGATGATTTTTACACGCTTTATATTAGCTTCACTTGTATGTTTGTTTGTTTGTAACCGACTCCTTTGGACTTGATTTTCACCTACTTCCAGACGTCCGAAGGACTTGAAATTTGGCAGGTGTACATAATTCCGGTGACAATGCATTAAGAAATGTGAAAAAATACAAAATGGCGGCTCCAATATGGCGGACGAATTTCGTAATTCGCTTCAGGGTTTTGGAAGGAGATTATGATTCTTCTGTCAAAATTGAAAAATTAAGATGGCGGCTCCAAAATGGTGGACGAGTTTTGTGATTATGGTCCGATTCTATTCAAAATTGGTATGTGGGTGTTTTTGGAGCCGAATATCATGTTTCTTTCGTGAAAATTGAAAAATTCAAAATGGCGGCTCCAGAATAGTGGACGAGTTTTGTGATAATGGTCCGATTTCATTCAAAATTGGTATGTGGGGGTTTTTGGAGTCGAATATTATGATTCTCTCGTGGAAATTGAAAAATTCAAGATGGCGGCTCCAAAATGGTGGACGAGTTTTGTGATTATGGTCCGATTCTATTCAAAATTGGTATGTGGGGGTTTTTGGAGTCGAATATTATGATTCTAACGTGAAAATTGAAAAATTCAAGATGGTGGCTCACTGTAGATATATTGACAACGTTAAAATCTTTGAATGACTTCTAAAATCGAGATTTGACTATTAATACAGCTGTACACATTAATGATTTGGAAAATAATTACAGTTACTAATAGTAATCACGGAATTAATAGTAGATTAGAACAAATAATAGTTTAAAAAATTAAAAAAACATGCTTTCATAAATAAACCAAATTAAAAAGTAGAAAATAAATAATAGTTTTAAAAAAATAAAAAACACTTTTTATTGAAAACCGAACTAAAAAATAAATAATTAATAGTTTAGAAGAACTAAAAAACATGCTTTTATAGAAAACCAAACTAAAAAAATTGAAAATAAGTTTCAATAAATTTGAATTAAGAATAGTGTGAAAAAATTTAATAAATATAAATCAATAATAATGTAAATAAGAAGAAAAATTATTTTATTTAAAAAAAGTGTGGGCTGCCTAATCTGAATCTTAAAAAGCACCCCACGCTTTTTTTCAAATAAAATAATTTTTCTTCTTATTTACATTATTATTAATTTATATTTATTGAATTTTTTTACACTATTCTTAATTCAAATTTATTAAAATTTATTTTTAATTTTTTTTGTTTGGTTTTCTATAAAAGCGTGTTTTTTAGTTTTTTTAAACTATTATCCATTTATTTTATAGTTCGGTTTTTCATAAAAAGCGTGTTTTTTAGTTTTTTTAAACTATTATTTTTAATATGTTCTATTTGTGCATGTTCCTCCAAAAACAAGGTATTTTATTTATTTTTATTTATATTTGAACATTCATTTTGTAAACTGTGTACTATATTGTAGAAGTTATTGACTTTGCCGACAAAATGTTCCATTTTAGACAAAAACTTATTCACATTCATCAGATTGAAATAATATTTAATTTGATGATCGATTGGCAGTTGTTCATCACTGGAACGTCCCCCTTTCGTAATGACCAGTCTGAGCCTGGTTATGGTTTACTTATTCCAATTCGTTAGTCATTCAACATAAACAAGTTATCGAACAATTACATTTATTCGCTACCATCCTTCCAAATTTAAGCTACACACAATGCACAAATACTAGTGAATCGACCATGCAACTTCACGATGATAAATAACTCTCCGAAACCGACACCAAACTCTTCATTTCGTTCGATATCTCCCCGTCCCGAAACCAGATATGCTTCAGTATTCCTTCGGAAGTGATCCTGTCCATTATATCAGGCTCCAGGAGAGCGATTTGGAGATCCCTCAGTCCGAGTGAGCACTCGTCCCACATCAGAGTCGCTTCGTAAATGTGCTTGCCACCTTGCTCCTTCACCATTTTTTTAATGTTCGAGTCGTCGAACGGCATCGAAGCCCTCATCATGACGTACAACACGCATCCCAGAGCCCAAATGTCGTACATTTTGGGATCGTAGAACTTGCCGCGCAGGATTTCCGGGGCCGCGTAAGCAGCTGAGCCGCAAAACGTGTTTGAGAGTAAGTAGGCGCCGAATTTGTTCCTGCAATACCTGGAAAAAGAATTAGGATAATAACTACTTTTTGTGCAATACAGAAATCTAACATTCCTGATAGCCAGCCATAATTCTATTAAAAATGAAAAATGTCTTATGCCTCAAGACAGCTGACCATAAAAACCTATACAATAGGTGTATGTGTTGGAGATTACGACAAGATATGAATTATTTATATAACACTCTGTTATATATTTTTTGTGTTAAGAAGTGTGCTATGTAGATATGAAAATGACATGTAAAATTATTACTTTTTGACTTCTGTCGAATATAATAAAAAACGTTTATATTGAGTATAAAAAAGTATATCCAACATAATTTCTAACAGGTTAAACAGAATATATCTAACAGGTTATGGGCCCAGTCACTGAAGTAAATTAAAAAATTGACTGGAATTAAAAGTAAAACTGTTAGAAAGTGAATCGTGAACATGGATACTTCTGAATTCAATATTATAAGATTGAATGGTACTAACTACCAAATATGGAAAAATAAAGTTGAGATGCTGCTATTGAAGGAAGAACTTTGGAACATAGTCACTGAAGACCCACCCGAACCAAAAACTGAAAGCTGGATTTCGAAAGATGGTAAAGCAAGGGCATCAATTGGATTATTGATCGAGGATGCGCAAGTTGTACATGTGAAGAACTGTAAAACAGCAAAGAAAGCTTGGAACAAACTGAAAAAGCAATATGAAAAATCATCACTAACAAGTAAAGTTTTTCTGTTAAAACGACTTTGTAGGATGACATTGTCTTCGAATGGTGATATGGAAAAACATATAGCTGACATGTTGGGCATTATAGATCAGTTGGTAACATTAGGGGAAAATTTAGCAGAAAATTTGCAAGTAGCATTATTATTATGCAGTCTTCCTGAAAACTATGAAAACCTAGTAATAACCTTGGAAAGTAGAGCAGAAACTGACCTAACTATGGATATGGTTAAAAGTAAATTGATACAGGAATATCACAGAAGAAAAGAGAATCAAGGAACAGACAATGAATTAGCTCTGAACATAAATAAAAAACATTTCAATAAAAAGGTGTTCGAACAGAATAAAAGGGGTAGTACAGTGACATGTTATTTCTGCAAGAAGACCGGACATCTGAAGAAAGATTGTTACCATTATAAGAAACAACTTAATAGACATTCAAATGTAGCAAATGTGGTATTTCCAGATAATAACGAAATCAGTGCAAATGTTGAAGAGACACATGTTTGTTTCAATATTGGAGGAACCAATAAAAATCAGGATTGGTTTATTGACTCTGGTGCTAGTAGTCATATGACGAACAATAAACATTTTTTCTCACATTTTATTGATTCCCAAAGCGAAGTAGAGCTTGCTGATCGCAGAAAAGTTCGTGCTCACGGCGTAGGTACTGGAAAATTGAACTGTCTTTTAGATGATAATACCGTATCAGAAGTTATAGTAAAAAACGTTCTGTATGTTCCTGAGTTGGGTTCTAGTTTATTGTCAGTTAAGAAGTTGACAGACCTGGCATTCAAAATTGAATTTGTCAAGGATAATTGCAGTATAAAGTTAAAGGATAAAGTCATTGCCCAAGGAACTTTGAGTGGAAATTTATACAAACTCAAGCAATACAATAAAACTATGGCGGTATGGGATGAATGTGATGATGGCTGCATTCACATCTGGCACAAACGTTTTGGTCATCGAGATCCCGTTGTTATAAAGGAAATGGCGAACAAAAATTTGGTGAATGGAATGAATATGAAAAACTGTCGACACATTATGACATGTGAAACCTGTATACAAGGAAAAATGCAAGACAAACATTCCCAAAGAAGTCTTTTACGAAAACAACAAATGTATTGGATATAATACACACAGACCTTTGCGGACCTATGCGTACAATCACACCTGGAGGAAAGACGATTTTAGTAGATACTCTACTATATATTTATTGAGTAGAAAGTCCGAAGTATTCGATAAGCTTGGAGAATATGTCAGATTCGTGCAAAATAAATTCAACAGAAAACCAAAAATTTTACGATCTGACCGAGGTGGAGAATATATAAATTCAGAAGTAACAAATTTCCTAAAATCTGAAGGTATAGAATTGCAATTAACAGCTCCCTACTCAAGTCAACAAAATGGGGTAGCTGAAAGAAAAAACAGATACTTAACTGAAATGGTGAGATGTATGCTAATTGGTGCTGGTCTATCAAATACGTACTGGGGAGAAGCAGTCATGACAGCAAATTATCTGGAAAACTTGGTTCCAACGAAAGCAACTAACAATATTCCATTCGAGATTTGGAACGGAATAAAAGGGACCGTTAGTCACTTGAAAGTTTTTGGAAGTACAGTTTTTGCTCATATTCCAAAAGAAAAACGACACAAACTGTGTGAAAAAGCGAAAAAGTACAGATTAGTTGGATATGAAAATGGTTCAAAAGCATACAGACTCCTCGATGAGAGTACGGGAAGAATTTCAATCAGTAGGGACGTGAAAATTTTGGAAGATTATCACAGCGGTTATCATCAATCAAAAACCTATTGAAAACATCAAAAATGATCATGAACCCCAGAAAATTGATGATGAAGTGGAAATTTTCGTTAAAAATAAAAAGGAAGATGTGACATAGATGAAATAGAACAAGAAATATTTGACGAAGGAGAAACCGAAGATATAATCAGTGGTGAAATGCATACTTACAATGAAGGCGAACAGAGGGATGAAAATTCTAATTCTAAGAAAAATAAAAAAAATAAAAATTGTAAAGAAGGAGATACAATAAAGCTGAGAAGATCAGAAAGAAACAATAAAGGTAAACCCCCGAATAAATTTACAGAAAATAAAGAAGTCGAAGAGATTTTAATTGAACCAAAAACAAGAAATGAAGCACTTGAAGGAAAGGACGCAAAAAATTGGATTGATGCTATGGACGAAGAAATATTGGCAATGAAGATGAATAACACCTGGAGTTTGTCTGAATTACCCGAAGAAAAAACAGCAATTGGAAGTAAATGGATTTTCAAGCTCAAAACTGATAGTCAAGGAAATGTAAATAGATACAAGGCTAGGATTGTAGCTCAAGGATTCTCACAAAAGTTTGGATGTGATTATGATGAGGTATTCGCTCCAGTTGTGAAACAGTCAACATTTCGTCTTTTTCTCACTATTGCTGGGAAAGAAAAAATGACTATTTATCATTATGATTTCAAAACGGCTTTCTTAAATGCTGAATTGGAGGAAGAAATCTACTTGAAACAACCCCAAGGTTATGTCGAAGAAGGACATGAACATTTGGTATGCAAACTACATAAATCAATATATGGGTTGAAACAAGCTGCCAGAATGTGGAATTCCACAATCAATAAATTCCTCATTGATATGGAATTCAGAAGGGGTGATTATGATCAATGCCTCTACATAAAAAATGAAAAAGGAAGCCTCATATATTTGTTGATGACATCCTTATCGCATGTAAAGAAATGAAAATAATTGAAGAAACGGCTGAGAAACTGAAAACAAATTTCAAGATAACTTGTTTGGGACATATTGACAACTATCCTGGAATCCAAGTGAAAAAAGACATCCATGGAATTTATTCAATAAACCAGAAGAAGTATATCATGAAATTATTGAGGAACTTCAAGATGGAAAACTCTAAAGCTGTGACTATTCCATTAGACACAGGATACTACAAGAACAGAAACTCCAATGATGATAGATTCAGAAATGAGGATATTTACAGGAGCGCGATAGGTGCACTATTGTATTTGTCGGTGAACACGAGACCAGATATCTGCGTTGCTACTTCAATTCTCGGGAGAAACGTCAGTGATCCCTATACGTATGATTGGTCAGAAGTAAAAAGGATTATGAAATATCTCAATGGAACCATCGATATGGAAATTAAACTTGGAAAAATATCATCTGATATTGATGAAGATATTTTGTATGGATATGCAGATGCGGACTGGGCAGGAGATAGGTCAGACAGAAAGTCAAACAGTGGTTATTTATTCAAATTCATGGGAGCCATGTTCGACTGGCGTTGCAAGAAACAAACCTGCGTGGCACTATCTTCCACAGAAGCTGAATTCATTTCATTGTCAGAAGCTTCTCAACAAGCAATTTATCTGAAAGGACTGTTACAAGATTTTCAACAAGATGTAACAACAACTGTCATGTTCGAAGACAATCAGTCATGTCTAAAATTGCTTGACAATGAAATAATTAGTGACAGAACTAAGCATATTGAAACAAAATACAATTTCGTCAAAATCTCAAATTGACAAATAAAATCATGTTTCAATATTGCCCATCCCATTCCATGTTGGCTGATTTTTTAACAAAACCACTAGGACCTGAAAAATTGCGAAATAATATTGAAATGATTGGTATGAAGATATGTGATTCATAATTGTCGAGAAGGGGTGTTGGAGATTACGACAAGATATGAATTATTTATATAACACTCTGTTATATATTTTTTGTGTTAAGAAGTGTGCTATGTAGATATGAAAATGACATGTAAAATTATTACTTCTTGACTTCTGTCGAATATAATAAAAAACGTTTATATTGAGTATAAAAAAAGTATATCCAACATAATTTCTAACAGGTTAAACAGAATATATCTAACCGTATGTTGGTCGCATATCCATCAAAGATCCAGATATTTCTATCCTGAGATTCAGGACGACATTCAAAGTTGGTAATGTATCCAACCATAGCGGAACAACTTTTAACGGACACTACACGGCTTACTGTAGGCACCCTTACGCAGGCACATGGCACGAGTACAATGACTCGAGAGTATCACCGCTGTCACCAAAATATATTGTGAGTGGAGAAGCATACGTCCTCTTCTATGATCAAGAGGACACCAAATCACAGCTTTGAAAAGAGCATTTCACTTATTTACATTATATATTTTATATTCATGAAATAATGTTTCAGTTGCAATATTTGAGTTGAGATGCCGTTAGCTCCATTCCGCTAATTCGATCCCAGCAAATACTTTGAAATGGACTGACATTAATTGTTTCAATCAGGTAACGCAGACATTGTTCATTGATTGCTTGGCCCACCCTTTACTGATAATGGGCAAATACCCCGAAACCGGTCTACAAGTGGTCAGCCTGAGTGAAGTGATTAATATTAATCCATTTCGCAACAAACATTTGCAAAGTACCTTGTAGGACTTTGCACGTTTATCCATCGGATGCCATTCAACGTCCGTTGAGGTATTAGCCAGAGGAGTAGTTGTTTTTTATGGATATTCGAACAATATACACATATTGTATAGGTTTTTGTAGTCAGTTGTCTTGAGAAATAGGATATTTTTCATTTTTAATGAAACTACTTTTTGGTAAAGTTAACTAGGTTACGAAGGCGTAGAAGGGAAATCAACAAAATATTTTTCTAAAACATTTGGAATTGCCACTTTGAACTGACAATTTTCACTTCAAAGTGACAATTTTTTGGAAGTGACAATTGTCACTTTAAAATGACAATTGTTACTTCAATGTTACAATTGTCAGTTCAAAGTGGCAATTCCAAATATTTTTGAAAATAATTTTGTTGTTGGCTCGTCTACGCCTTCGTACTATGTAAATGGGTTAGTGAAATATCAAATTATATACGTCGCTTGCGACTATGATGAAATGTCTAATAAATATTTATATACTATATTCATATATTTGGTAGTTAATAAATATATGGTTGTATTCTCCAATGTCGCTTCCACTTCTCATGTTGTTAATGGTTTTTTTGAAGTAACGTACATCGTGTGTTGAAAATAATATATTGGTTCATTATAATGGCACAGGAATTAGAACTGTTAGTAGCCATAGAAAATTTGTAAAATGCTGAAAATGCCTATAATCGGCGACAAACGGAGAGGCATTATTATAAAAAGTTTTTTGAAGAAATATCCAACACCAAATTTAAAAAAAAATCGTTTAACTAAAAATCTCGCATCACGCCTGATAAATTTCATATCAGCGAGAGTTGTTTTTTTCTGCTGGCTATTGCTATTTGTACGTTCATTCTAGAATGATTTCTCATCTGATATACAGGGTGCGGCACCGAAAACGAAACAAAGAATATCTTCAAGACACATGTGTTGTGAAAAAAATACAAAAACACGTCGATTTGTAAGCCAAAAGGGACATCTTTCTATCATAACCTCAACTGTCATACCTCCCTCCCCACCTTGGTCACTATCACCCATACAATTTAAATAGGGAAAAGGTAATTTGATGGTAATTTGATAAGGAATTCAGCCATGTGAGTGTTCGCTACGTAACTTTTTATTTTGGTGCCCTCTTGTGGGAAAAACAACTATTCCGTATTCCAAATTATGATACGTTATTTGAAAGCTACTTTGAACAATTCAGAAAAAAGAAAGAAAATGGACATTGTATGAACTTAAAAATTGGAAAAACTTGCATAAATTTTACTCCAATTATTCCAAACTACATTAATTCACAGTAGCTGCTCAAAGTGTTCTCCATTAACTGCCATACATGAGTATAAGTTAGTCCCGAAACGTTGTTTGACGTTTTGGAGCATTTCTAGAGTTATTTGACGACATTCATACCTTTGGATAAAAATTGACTCACTACACCTATGTTTTGGTAAAATAAAAAACCTTTTGTTAACCGACGACAAGGAGGAGGTCCTCTAGACGACGCATATATTTTTTTTTATTTTTTTTTATGTATGATCACGCATAACTTTTTACTGAGGCGTCCGATTCCGATAATTCGTTTTTCAGTGGATAGGGTGTACTTTGTAGTTCGTCCCATTCCCATTTGAAAGATGATATCCACCCCTAAGGGTAGCAAAATGAAGGATATTGATCACTCACCCTCTGAATTCTGGTCCGTTAACCGATTCTATCAGGCATAACTTTGTACTGGGATCTTAAATTTGGATTATTCTTCTTTTATCAGATAGGGTATACCTCATAGTTGATCATATTTGGATTTCGAATGGAATTATCCACCCTTACGGGTAGAATAAAAACTTTTTAACAAAAAATTAAGCCGACGAAATACGGAACTGAGAAGTAAAAAATAAAATAAACCTTCTTAGTCTCAATAGCTAAGCTCCTAAACTAATGTAAGTAACTAATTTTGAGTCGGCGCCAAACAAACAAGCAAATGAATAAGGTAAGACGTAAAATGATGGCATCGACTTGCGCGGTGACATTCTGATAATTTTTTTGAAGTAATTCTATGATCTTCGTTCATTGTTCGTTTGGCGCCGACTCAAAGTTAGTTACTTACATTAGTTTATGAGCTTAGTTATTGTGACTAAGAAGGTTTATTTTATTTTTTACTTCTCAGTTCCGTATTTCGTCGGTTTAATTTTTTGTTAAAAAGTTTTTTCAGTGCTTATTTGTGCCAGTTTATTGTCACTAGTACTTCAGGTCTATTAACGAGTAAAACATAAAAATGGTTTATTGTATTCAGGATAGGGTAGAAATAATTGAATATCATTTGAAAAATGATGAATGTGCCAACACAGCCAGTAGAATGTTCAATGAGCAACACCCAAACAAAAACGTTAATCGTAAATATGTTTTGGAACTAATTTCAAAATTTCGACAAACGGGATCTGTGGCAAATAAAAAACGTCAAATTGAAAACCCAGTAAGAAACGGAAGCAGTAGAGGTAGCCGTTTTAGGACAGGTCGGGCGAATTTTGAAAGCTCACAGATTCCATCCCTATGAAATTAAACTGGTTCAAGAACTTAACGAAGACGATTTTCATCGTCGCTTACAATTTTGTGAAATCTTGAGTGAACGTGCTATACGACATCCAAATTTCCTTTTGAACATTTGTTTTTCGGATGAATGCAGTTTTTATGGCAATGGGACTGTCAATCGTCATAATTGTCGGTACTGGTCAGATTCCAATCCAAGAGTGTTTCATCAAGTACATACTCAATACCCAGAAAAGTTAAACGTTTGGGCTGAAATATTTGGCGATCGTGTTATTGGTCCATTTTTTTACCAGGTAATTTGACTGGGGACATGTATTTGGAATTACTCGAAGATACCGTTGATCCAACGTTAACAGACATAATAGAACCCATACCTTGAAAATCACCTAATATCCCAACAGGACGGGGCTCCTCCACATTTTGCTGCAGCAGTTCGTCAGTACCTGAATGAAAGATTTCTTAGACTAACTTATACTCATGTATGGCAGTCAATGGAGAACACTTTGAGCAGCTACTATGAATTAATGTAGTTTGGAATGATTGGAGTTAAATTTATGCAAGGTTTTCCAATTTTTAAGTTCATACAATGTCAATTTTTTTAATTATTGTACTTTTTTCTGGATTCCTCAAAGTAGCTTCCAAATGAACTATCATAATTTGGACTGGAGCTGTATGGGGTCGGCTTTAGAATAGCGCCATGGTAAATCCTGCCTGTCGTAAGAGGCGACTAAAAGGATAACCGTGGGTGGAAGATGGTCTCATCGCCCGGTGAAATACCACCATATCGACTTTGTGTGCTGTGAAATGGATCATTCCATGTTTCAGTGTTCGGTCGATACTTTCCGGTCTCCCTCTTTCCTTTTCCCCAATTCCTCCTTCATTTTCAGGTGCATCCTAATAGTAATAATGATGAAGTCTCCTAGAGTAAAACACTCCGGAAGCAAAATACCTCTCCATTCGGATTTCCGGGCGAGAGGTACTCGAGGGGACTCAACATTAAAGATTAATTTTTGCAACATCCGCGGACTCAACAAGAACATCAATGACGTCCACCATCACCTACAGACGAAAAAACCGGATATTCTGGCTCTAACAGAAACACAAGTGAACTCGTCCACCAACAAGGTCCATATGCTTTGTCCTGGTTACGAACTCCATTCTCGATTCAGGTTCAAAGGTGGAGTCTGCCTTTACGCTAAGGCTAACCTTTCATGCCAGCGTGAAGAGAGTGTGGAACCGAAAGACTTTGATGTGATGTGGTTCAAGCTATCTGATACCAAACTGACTAAGTTCCTCTGCTGCCTTTACCTTTCACCCAATGAACCTTCATATAAGGACCTCTCTGAGTTTTTATCACTCAAACTGAACTACATTCAGGAGAACCATCCAACAGCTGAAACCATAATCATGGGAGACTTTAATGTACATAACGCTGACTGGCTCAAATTCTCTAACAAAACAGATGATGCGGGTCGTCAAGCCGAGGCCTTCGCCATCACTCATGGTCTAGAACAACTGGTCGAGCTACCAACCCGCATCCCTGATGTCAACAACCAGTCTGCCAATACACTAGATCTTTTCCTCACCACCAATCCTGACCCGTATAGAATAGAAGTTTGTGCCCCACTTGGAAACTCTGATCACACCCTCATCTCCACAACATGCTCTCAGTCGCAGATGATTTCACATCTGATTTTATGAACATCCTGTTTATATTTTCAACAAATCAATGCTCTTTCCATTTACCATCGAGCTGCACAATACCACCCCGTCTCATGTGGCATTACAATTCGGCCGACTGGGAAGGTCTTCGTATGTTTTTCTCAGCGTTTCCATGGAAGAGAGTTTGTTTCTCTTCAGTAGATCCAACACGATGTGCTGAGACAATTTCTGAAATCATCATGTTGGGGATGCGAACCTACATACCGAATACCGAAAGAAGAACATCATCCGATAAGACCTGGTTTAACAGGAACTGCTCTAGAGCTGTGGCTTCCAAACAGGCAGCATACCATCGATGGCTGAAAAATCCGGTCCCTGAGACCAGAGCAGCATATGTCGAGGCTAGAGGCATATTCAAAGAGACAATAGAATACTAAAAAGATGCCCACAATGCCAAAATAAGATTTAAACTTGCTGAATGTCCTAACGGATCCCGTTCATTTTGGTCTTTCGCCAAAGCTGTGGGAAGAAACTTCACTTCCAGCTCATTTCCTCCTCTAACCAAAGGAGATGGATCACTAGCAACGACTGCCCAGGAAAAAGCCAATATCTTTGCGCACCTATTTGCTGAAAATTCCACTCTGGATTCATCGGGAAAACAACCCCGAACATTACACCTATTGACAGTCATGATCCAGATCACCTTTCCCAACGTACTATCAGAAAGATTTTGCGGTCTCAACACCAAGCAGAAGCCTGGATCTGACGGAATCCGCTGATTGTTCTCAAGAATGTGCCCAACTAACACCTGTTCTTTGCAGAGTTGTTCAACCACTCTTACAGATTTGAGTATTTCCGTCAATTGGAAAATTGAAAAGTACAGCCAGTCCTAAAAAGGCAAAAGGCCCTACCTAGCAACTACAGACCTATCGACTGCTATCTATTATTTCAAAGGTCATGGAAAAAGCCATCAACATCGAGCTCATGAAATATCTGGAAGACTCAGGAATTGTCAACGATAGGCAATATGGCTTCCGCCATCAGAGATCAACTGGTGACCTGCTCGCTTACGTCTCACATATATGGCAGCTATCTATTGAAAAGTATGGAGAAACTTTAGCTGTGGCATTAGATATCTCCAAGGCGTTCGATCGAGTTTGGCACCAGGGACTCCTCGCCAAGCTTCCGTCTTATGGCTTGCCCCCTCAGCTGTGTTCTCTGCTTGCTAGTTTTCTCTCAAACAGGTCTTTCCATGTAGTGGTCGATGGAGTTTCATCTGACACTCTACTCATAAATGCTGGTGTTCCGCAAGGATCTATTCTCGCACCAACACTATTTCCACTTCACATCAACGACCTGTTGAAAGCAACTTCATGTCCAGTGCACAGCTTTGCCGATGATAGTACCCTCCATACCGCTTTCTCTTCCAGGGCCCCTATATCAGCGCGTGAAACCAGGAATGAACGAGGAAGAAATGTTAATAATATAAATATGGACTCAGGAAAAACTCTCGAGTGGGGATCTAATAACTTGGTAGAATTCAATGCAAACAAAACACAAGCATGTCTTTTCTCTAGAAAAGTCGATCTCACTGTGCCTAACATAACTTTGTCAGGAGTAACCATACCACTGAAGTCATCCATATCGATGCTTGGTATTACTATCAGCAATAACCTTTCCTGGGAAAATCACGTGAGGTTCCCTCTTGGTTTTGTTTCGTGCCAAGAGCTATTTCACCCACCCAGCTGCTTATGATCTATAAGGCACAGATCCGACCTGTCCTGGAATACTGTTCCCATATTTGGAGCGCGGCACCTAAACATATCCTGAGGCTATTGGATTCTGTCCAAAAAAGGGCAATTCGTCTCGTCGGTGATGCCTCGCTTACAAACTCGCTCACTTGTCTGGAACACCGTAGAAAAGTTGGCGATTTGTCTCTATTTTATAGATATTTTCATGGGCGATGCTCTTCTGAAATATCAACAATCGTTCCTGCTTTGGCAGTCTCTTCGAGACTAACCCGTCAAGTTCAGTCATCACACCCCTTCGTGGTCACTTTGGAGACCTGCAGAACATCACTTTCCAAAGACTCGTTCATCCAACGAACAGCGAGGCTTTGGAACTCATTGCCTAGGGAGGTGTTCCCCGAGGCATACAACCTCCAGAAATTTAAGAAGAACACCAACTCCTACCTTCTTTCCCTTGGTTCCCACGATGTTCTCTGAACATTACAGGATATCCCTTTTCGTGGGAACCAGAACATAAAAAAAAAACTACGGAAGTTGTTTTTCCCGCAAGAGGGCGCCAAAATAAAAAGTTACGTAGCGAACACTCACATGGCTGAATTTCTTATCAAATAACCTTTTCAATGGTGTGTCACACTTAGTACTTTCCCTATTTGAATTGTATGGGTGACCAAGGGGTGGGGAGGGAGGTATGGCAGTTGAGATTATGATAGAAAGATGTCCCCCTTGGCTTACAAACAAGTGTGTTGAAGATATTCGATCTGTTAAGTTTTCAGTGCCGCACACTGTACTATCCATTGCATTTCCCTTAATGTTCGTTTTTAGTTGTTTATTGTTTACATATGTTGACATATACAAGGTGACGCAGGAATGTGTGCAAGCTATCGACTTGATTTTTTTAAAACGATGGGTCCCACAATGCGGTACATTCTAAAAATATTTCTATTTATGTACCTATATGATGCCCCAAAATAAGATACACACCTGAGTTTTGTTTTTTTAAACGGCAACCCCCCATTTTTGTTACATTTTTTAATTCGCCACTAAATTGACGATATAACACACCTAGGTTTCTTAGACTCATCTGACTTTCAATTTATGTGTCAGAATACGAAAAATTCATAACTTCAGAACCATTCAAGATAACTCGACCAACTTTTTTCCAGTCGATTCGATTATTGCATCATTGCACGGCATTTTTATTAGAACTTTTTGCCGAAATCGAGTTTGTGGGTCTATTATCATTAAAATTTGTGAGATTTGTTGCAATATAAAAAAATGATGATAATTTTTCGAAAAAAAGGATCGAGTAGGCCGCTGACACATTCATAGAGTTCTAAGAAGAATATGTTTCAACAAAATGGAATTGAAATAGGTACAGGAGAACATTACAAAGGAAACAATTCTAGTACCTAGTAACCTTTACAAGAACAGGAACGGATGATTAACTATTGAACGTACTACTATTGAACGTATTATGAAAGCAAAAGTTACGGCTGCGGAAAATAAAAGAAATCCGGTATTCACCAAAACAGAGATGAAATGAAATGAAATAGGTCCAATCCTTACATAGGTTACAATATTATGACATAAGAAATATTGTCTACAATGTTTATAATAGCAATAATAGGCAAAAGTACTATATTATACCACATTCTGAAGAAAATTGGAATCAAGTGGAAAAAGACACAAGACAACAGGAAAATTCTCATAGAAAAGAATGACATACGAGCGTTATAGATCAATTATTTAAAAAGTTTCAGAGATGAAGGCAGACCGATCGTGATTTTTAATTAAACTCACGTTCAAGTTACGTTCACATACAATCTCCAAGTCTTGTAGTGAAGGAACATCGTTCGGAAATTGGTTGATTATTGGTAATGACATGGATTTCAATCCGAACTGTCTATTTATTTTTAAATCAGGATCAAAGAACCGGCGATTATCATGACGATATAAAGTCGGAAAATTACGAAAAAAAGGATGCGAGAAAAATTAATTTCTAATTTACCTCCCAGATCAGTGGTGCTCAATAATAATGCGTCTTATCTTAATGTACAAATAAATAAAGCGCGTCCATTCAATTCCTTAAAGGCGGAAATGATGCAATGGCTTTCTGACAAGAATATACCTTTTTCGCCAACTATGTACAAACCTCAACTTTACGAAATAATCAAGGTCCACAAAATGCAATGTTTCACCTAAAAATTCGATTAGTTGTTAGAAGAACACAGTCGTACGGTTTCTCGGCTGCCTCCATATCACCCAGATTTAAATCCAATCGAAAAAAATCGAGGGATAGTAGAAAGCTCTATAGCAGAACACAACTTGAAATTTTATGATGCCAAAACTTCAACAGAAAATTATTTTGCAAAAGTGAATCAAGAAACTTGGAGAAAGTGCTGTGATTATGTAATCAAAACTGAAAATGCTGATACTATTAGGGACGACGAGTGATTAATTACCTATTCATTTTATACCTAGTTGAGTTGTAGTAATAAAAACTTTTGAAATGTATAATTTTTTTTTAGTTCGTATTATGTAGCATTTGAGTTGTTTTTCTTATGTACTCCTTGGATTTTATATAGTAAATAAAGGTTTATACAATATTATTTGAGTTAAAATTGTACTGCTTGTGTATACGCCACTGAATAGAGTAGCACTCAAGGGAGGAGTTACTGGTAAAAGTGACCGCCTTGTCTGGCCGTTCTTCCGGCATTCAGAAACGAATAAGCTCTATCACAAAGCAACATTTACAGATATTGAAAAACAGTAGCTCTTGCAATCTCAAACCCTGAGCAATCTATCTTTGCTTGAAAAAATTATTCAGGATAACAAACCTTCGAACAAAACAACAATGCAGTGCGGCTTTCAATAGAATTGTGATTGCCCAATAGGGGGCAATGTTCAATGTTTAAGTTGATGTGCCCCCTGCACATCAACTTAAACATTGAAAAGATTTAATTCTCTTTTCAACAATCTAGTTTTTTTTCAATTTCGTTAATACATTTGTTCACAATATGCATTTGAAATGTCAAGTATAACAAAATTTAAAATGCATATTGTGAAAAAAAGAATTGACAAAAAAAACTTGTTGGTTGGAAAGAGAATTCACTTATCTTTTCAACGATGTGCCACTTGACCCCCTATTCAATTGGAAATTTTTAAGTTGATGTGCCCCTCCTTCCCGCGCGCCATCTATCGAGCAATCACAGTGTCTTTTATTTTCAAGAGTGGTATTGGTGATATCATTCAAAATAGTTTTGGTCCCGTTGTTCTATGTCCAAGCGTTCAAAAGTTAACAGTGAGGGGTGAAGGAGGAAGGCTAAAAAAAGCCGCACTCGCAATTGTGATTCCGTAGAACAACCATAGTAGAAAGAAAAATTCAATTACCTTTTCAACGATGTGCAAATCGACCTCTATGCCTTTCGAAATTTTCAAGTTGATGTGCCCCCAGCGTCCTCTGTCGAGTAATTGTAATGTTTCTTCTCTCAAAAAGTAGGACCGGTAATACTCTTCAATAAATTGCATGTTTTATTGTTTCACATCAAACCGTTGAAAAGTTATTAAGGTAACGGTAGCAGTCAGATCCGCACTTATATTTGACAATTCAAATGCATATTGTAAAAAAACGTTTGAACGAAATTAAAAAAAAAATTGATGGTTGAAAATAGAATTGAATTATATTTCCAACGATGTGCCACTCGACCCCCCATGCTATTTGAAATTTTCAAGTTGATGTGCCCCCGGGGCCATCTATCGGGCAATCACAATATCTTTCATTTCAAAAAGTGGTATCGGTAATATCATTCAATAAGTTTTATTTCATTGTTCTACGTCGAACCGTTCAAAAGTTAACAGGGGGGGGACTATTAAAAGCCGCACTGTATAATTAAACAATACAACAGAATACCTTATGTGAGTGAGATTAATCCAATTATTTAATGATAACACCGTTGGGAAAAAAAGTCCTGTCAAAAAGCAGAAAATCTCACTGATCTACAATCAAATGTCATACTTTTGATTTCACAGTTCCACATCGTCCATGATAAAACACTTTCTCTGTCAAAAAGTGAAATGATACACATCCTCCACTAAGACATCAGAAACTAAAAGAGATACAGTGTGTCCCATATAAAACTTGTCACTCCCTTTATATCCAAAATTGTATGAAACACTGTAAATCGCTTATACCCTTCGATTTTTATATCGGGAGGTAATTCTTTCACCAAATACTGTGACGCCTTGTGTAAACAAGGTCGTCTCAAAAATGAAATATTCACGAATTTTACAAGCATTGATTTGGAAACGTCGTTAGAGGTGAATAACCAGACATTCTTCCTAATACACATATCATCGACAAAAAAGGTGTCATGAGCCGAAATTAATGACCTATCGGAATGTCGTGCAACTAAGGTATTAGAAATGAGTAGTCATAAATCTGAAAATTCCATATTATAGAATGATGAAATAGATGTGACAGGTGACCAATTAAGAAGGCTATTACTCGCACCCACAACGATAAAAATCGATTATTCGAACGAGAGGAAAAAGATTAATTACCCGCGAGATATTCGAGGAATGCGTATGAAAATATAAAACGGTTTGACCACGGAGTCTCCAAATCGAAAGTGCATCAGTATTCAGTCATGTCATGTATTACATTTGAAGGCATAATTTAGTTACCATTCAATCGAGCAACATGTAGTGACAACGCGAACTTGGCATCTCAAAATCAGCGTCATCGAAACCATGTCGAAAAAGTGTGAAAGTTCCAGTTTCACAAATTCTATATACCAATATGTAGTTAGAAGTAAATTCAGATTTCTCAGTAGAATCAAATCAGTCGTAAATAAACTTTCAACGAATTTAACTGAATATAAAAGTATGAAATCCTAAAATGTGTGTGATTGAGTTAAAAATTGTTTAATCAAAGTAAAAATCATTCAAAAATAACTTGGAGTGTTTTCTGAATCGATGCTTATATTAGGTAAGAACACGTGTTGAATTAGCAAAACAAATATCTAATTGATTATCAGGATATAAAAATCTTTTGAATCCACCATTTATAATAAATTTGGCAATAGCAAAGCCAACATGCATGGTTACTAAGCTATACCCATTTAAAACATTATTGTTTTGATTTTTATTTTAAGTCATTCTATCTAGCCTTAATTTCTGTTTTTTCTTTTATATCATGTGCAGATATTTCTATTTAACGATAATACATATATATTATTATTGTCATGAGTGTATCATTTTCTGAATAAACTACGAGATTAGCCAAGTAAAACGAATTGAACTCCTCATGCTCTAATATATGCTGGAAAAGATTTCTACGAGCCGTCCCACGGAAATTTTTCTGTTACTTTTATTTTGATCAATAACACCCAGTATAGTTAAGGTCTACCTTTAACAATAATAACGAGCAGTCTCAATAATACGTCATCAGTGTGCTATCAACTTCCCCATCCTAACTTATTTTTCATTGAAGCTTCCACAACACTTGATCAATTCTCAATTGCATTACTCGTTTGAGATTGAATTTCCTTGATAGCACAATGCAGACAAATTTGGTGGAAGAGTTGCCACTCGAAATAAAAATCAACTGGTCTAAGCGATTTTCAGTGTTTTCTACGATTTTGGATAAAAAGGGGTGACAAGTTTTAGCTGGGACACACTGTATTAGACATGGCCTATTTTAAATTAATAAGTAAGATTCCTAAATGAATTGTTATCATTACATTTCTTTACCACTATTTGTATGTATATATTTTTTCATCACTGAAATAAAAACTACTTGTGTTCACGGATACTTTTATGAACTATGTATCAGCATTTGGAAGCTGTTCCCCGTGAATTCATGATTTTTTTCGTATATCTGCCATGTCTGTTTATATATTTTTCAACCGCATCCAACTTGAAAAAAAAAATTTTTGGTTCAATATTTTGAATTCACTGGAAATGTTTCAATACATGTGGCATTTATTTTATTTTCTTTCTGAAACTTTCATAAACAATCTAAACTCATCATGACTGAACTTTAAAGATTAATTCATTGAAATTCGAAACGTCGGCAAAAATATTAGTTTTTATTCAAAACAACTGATTGAAGTTCCAACACTTTTTTCAACGACCTTTTTTCGCGTGTTTTTCAACACTTTTTTTCCATCAATTTTTTAACCCCTTTTTCATTAATTTTTTCTACACTTTTGGAACGCTTTTCCTATTTTTTTTTCAACGCTTGTTTTCAATGGTTTTTCAAATTCAATTTAATTGGCAAAACTTTCAAAACCGAACGGTTTGAAGGCTGTGACTTTTGAATAGGTACACCCAAAAAATTATTTGAATTAAATGCTTTCATTCCAATCTTAAAGCCGTATTTACGGAGGATGATGCATTTGTCAGTAGATATTTCAAAGGAATTCATCATTTACGTATCTGAAGAAGAAATAGTTGTACGCAGAAAATCGAATTATGGAATTGAAAAACTCATTTACAATGTTCCATTAGAAATTTGACACTGAAAATGATTCGGGTGAAGATTTTGTGCTGGGTAAGCTGAATAATGGAAGAATCAAATGGATATGAGAGGTGAAAAAAGTTGATCATATTGTAATTGCATGATTTGGTCATAGAAGTGCAACTATAATATATTACAATGAAAGCAGAATATGTACCCAAAATTTCGACAAGAGATAATTGACTATAATATTGTTGAAATAACAAAAAGCTCTTTGGACTTTAAAATCTAAAATGAGAACCAATAAAAATTGAGCTTAGAAATGAAAAAAAGAAATTCCATTACATATCTATCGAGTGCGAATGAGAAGTCACTAGGAAAAAAATACACGTACTTACCTTGCAAAACCAAAATCGCCAAGTTTCACTCGACTATTGCCTTTCAAAAACACATTTTCGCATTTGATGTCCCTGTGTGCGATATCCAGCTCATGAAGATAATGTATTGCCATAGCTATCTGTTTAAACAATACTTTCGCTTTTTCTTCAGTGAAAGGTCCATGAACTCTGATGTATTCCAGCAGATCGCCATTGTTGCAATAGTCCATGAAGATGTACACCTCATTATTCAGCTGTATAACCTATAATATTTTTTTGGCGAATACCTCTTATTATTCAGTGAAATGCAATAAAAACAAAAATCGGGGAAAACTTCAAAATCAGTTTGTTGCAGCAAGAGTAATTGAATTAACGAATAGAGAAAAATTATTTTGAATAAACTAATATTTTTAACCGAAGAAAGAAAGGAGGAGGTTCTAAAGTCGACACGTATATTTTTTTATGTATGACCACGCATAAATTTTTAGAAATAAGTTCGATTTTGATTATTTCACCTCTAAGGGTAGGAAAATAGGGGTTCATTGATAGGTCACCCACATTTATAGCACTATGTGGATAGTCGGGAAATTTAGGGTAAATTATAAGTAAATTAAGAAAAATCAAGACGACTGGGTAAAAGTTCCGAAAGAGGGGTGGGGGTAGCTAAATATACGTTTTGAGGGTTGGATATTGGTTTTTTATGATTTGTGACTGGAATATGCATCTCATAGAGAAAAATTCGATATAAAAGTTGTAGATGATTGAAAAATCTGAAACTTTTGTATCGAACATTTTTTATCATAACCAAAAAAAAAAATATAAAAATTTTTTTTTTTTTTTTTTTTTTTTTTTAAATTATGGTAAAAAAATAATTTTTTTGGAAAAATATCTTAAAAATGCAGAAAACCAAAAACACTACTTTTTCATAATCGATTTTTCAGTCATTTTGGGAATTTCTTATTTTTTATTGCAAATAAGCGTTGAAATTGATTTTAAAAAGATTAATTTTCATGTAATATAATGTCATTTACATTCAATGGAAAGTTAGTTCCTTCAGGAGTACATCCATTCGCACACAACTGATCCATCTTAATGATAATATCAGCTAAAACTAGCCAGAGAAGTTAATGAATACAACAGGTCCATTTTGATTATGATGGAAAACGAAAGGTTTTCCGTTTGCAAAAAGTGTAGCACTAATATTGTTTGATGTAGTGTATGTAGTAAACAAAGGTAGAAGATTCATTTGTCAGCATTTAAGAGTGAGATCTCTCTTTTCAGTGTAGCTCGGTACCACTCTTTCCATGCAACAAAAGAACTCTAACTTCCAGGGTACTTTCAGACAGTGTTTCTGGTTGCGATATAACTTCCAGTTTCGCCGGAAAAAGAAAAAAATCAATAGTAAATTAATTTTAAGCCAACAAACATTTATGGAATCTAGCAGAAATTTTTTATAATAAATATGCAGACAAAAAAATAATTGCTGAAAATGGAATACAATTAATAGCATCTTTTTTCAAAAGTACAAAACAATATACATCTCTAAATGAATTAAGATTTCAACTATATCAAACAGCGACTGTTAAATCGTCATTTCATTTCGAAAAATTACCTCCAACTGAAGGAGCAGCTGAACAACACTGCTACAGGGTAAAGTTTCAAATTCAAACCTGGCTTGGTAATCAATTAACAGCTACGGATTGGGGATGGAAACATCATGTTAACGGTATCATGCCTACATTCACAGAGAAAGAATTAATTCCCGAAGAAATGCTGAAAATTATCTGCTGTAGCTGCCAAAAGGATGCAATAGTGAAAGATGTGGCTGTCGCAAGCATGGTTCTGAAGTATGTTCAAATGCTGAAAAAATTATTGTTTCCGTGGACATCGAAGGCGAAGACAGTACACACTGTCCAATGAATTTGAATCAAAATAATACTGAACCCGAAAATCTAGAACTAGAAGAAATCGAAGAGTTAGAAGATGAACCCGAAGAAAACGAAAGCTGCATTAGTTCTGATGATGAAGAGCGACCTACGAAGAAAATTAAATCAAAATGAAACTATTTCGACATTAGTAGGAGATTTAAGCCGGTTCTGGGTCTCCCCCCACCACTATGACGTCACGTGTGACCTTGAATAGTTGCAGGTGTGCAGTGTGTGTGTTTTGACCTGGCAGGTGTGCAGTGTGTGTGTGTTTGACCTTGAGTTTGATGTTGGATTTGTTTCGGCAACCAAAGATTTGATCTCGATGTTTGTTTGACCTTGACTAATGTTTGGTGTAGGCATACATATTCTGTGTAGTCATGACCTTCATGAATCCTTGCACTCTCAAGCGAGGAGGGCATTCATCCTGTAGAGAGCTAAGAGTGAACTGCGAGTATTGATGAGTGTGTTGATGCTCAAGTGCGTAATGACCTTACAGTCCCATCTACTGGAAATGGAGTGGGGATGTCTCTTATAAAATGTGTGGAGTCGTTGATGAGAAATCAGATGTTAGATAATATCATCAAGTGAATACAAGAGTACGAGAAGTTTCTCAATTCAGTGAGTGTATTTTTTATAAGGTGAAATAATCTATATTTTTCATACAGTCTTACTATGTCTTTTCTTCCAAAAGTTGTAGATTTGAAGAGAATCAATTCTTCAATAATTGAAGAGGGTGGGAGCTTTTGAACAAAGACCAATATCATCATTACCCATCGGTAAAAGCTTTCAACATACTTGGTATGACGATTTGTATAACCCGATATGGGAGATCTATTCTAATGACATTACGTGATGATAATGATACTTTATTCAAATCATGGTTGTCAAAAGATATTTCGGATGAATTCAATGCGGACGAT